>JAFMPE010130810.1:9651-19752 GCA_024759925.1 Ficus religiosa
CTGTCTGAGGTATATCCATGGATATATTTGGTAACTTATAATGAATGACACACACACACACACACACACACACACACTTACATTTACATACCCATATATATTTTACTTGCACTTATGCTTGAGGTTCTGCTCTTGGACATTTTGAACGTTTTTAGGTTTGTGATCTGAAAATGAGTTCTTACTAATTAAAATAATGAGGAAAAGAAAAACATTATGGAAAATGAAATATATGAAGAAAAACTGAGGAATAAGAAGTGCTTGTTCTCCAGTATTGAAGGACTAAAAAAATACAAAAGAAAGGTTTCATTTTGTTGTGCCAAATCTATAGCTAATGTACATAATCTTGACGGAGGAGGGGGTAATCAAACTATTATTTATTTTTTTCTATATAATTCTAATTTCTCTGGAGAAAGAATAGAAGACAAGAAGATATAATTTTCTTTCATATGATGTACATATGTTTGTTATTGTTATTTTTTTCCAATCAAGAAAGAAGAAATTTTAGATTATTTTGGTTATGGGAATGGAGGATTGGTTAAAGCAACATTTATTGAAGAAATCAAAGAGAATGTCCTTCCTAGGATTTCTATTGAACTTGTGCCACATCTTGTTGGCATGGGTCCGGTAATGGGAGAAAACACTTAGCAAATGTTGCTGTGTTAGCCCTTCTATGGTGGTTCTGGTTCAAGAGGAACTGTAGAATTTTTGAGGGCTGCGAGGAGGTGTTATCTCGGATTGGGTCAAATACTGGACAACTCTTTGGGTACACCGAGAAAAGAAGGAATTTAAATGTTTGTTGTACATTGATCTCGTGAGGGATTGGAATTCAGTTTTGTAGCATTATGCACTTTTGTTTTATGATGTTGTGCCTGTACGTAATTCTTCGATTATTAAAAAAGTTGTGTCTTTTCAAAAAGAAAATAAAAAAAGTAGGGGGGAAAAAAGAAGACGAAGAAAACATAGTGAATGTTTTCTGAAGCTAACACTTCTGTTAGGATTTTCTTATTAAAAAAAAAAAAGGTTTGTTAGGATTGAATAATGGGCCCAAAAAAGAAAAAAAAAAAAACCCAGGTTCTAGTCAGGCTTGAAAATTGACGGTTGAATTCAGGAATATTAGGAACAGCCGAAATTAATGAATTTGGTTTTGCTTACAGGTATTGCATTCAATGCAACCTATTATTGTGTATTTTCCAGACTCTTCTCAGTGGTTGTCTAGGGCAGTTCCAAAGTCGAAACGTAAGGAATTTGTCCAGAAGGTTCAAGAGATTTTTAATCAGTTATCAGGCCCTGTTGTTCTGATTTGTGGGCAGAACAAAGTTGAATCTGGATCAAAGGAGAAAGAGAAATTTGTAAGTTTCTAAAATTTAGTCTCTGTTCTACAGTTATACAAGAGTGTAGATTTCCCATTTCCCTTTTTTTTTTCAAAGCAATCTTCACTTGTAGACTGAATTTTTTCCCTCACAAATGCTTGTTCGACAGACAATGATACTTCCAAATTTTGGTCGGCTTGGTAAGCTGGTAAGGGTCTTTACTCTTGATAATGTCTTGACAAACAAATAGGTGTCAGGGTGGGCATTTCCCCCTGTTTTCCATAATTATATATGTTTTAAGGGTTGACATTAATTTTCTTAATGTATGTTTTTTTTCATACTCTCTCTCTAATTGTGTTATTCCTTTCTTGTTAAAATTTTGTATGTCGTAACTGCATACCTAAGTTTTTAAAAAAAAAAAAAAAAGGCAGCAGGATCGCTTTATTTTGACTACCTAGTTTTCAATAGGGGGAAAAAAAAAAAAAAAAGAAGATTGTGAGAAAATATTATATAAGTTAAGCTTGCTGGTTTCAGATGTAAGTTCTCTATCTTTGTAATTTCCAATTTCAAGTAAAACTACTAGTTATTTCCATTACATCTTGTTAGATGTTTGTGATGAAAATTGTCTATTCATTTCATTGTTTTTTTCCCATCATTTGACAGAGTTGAATTGATTTGCTTGATTGATAATAATAATAATTATTATTATTTTCAGCCTCTGGCTTTGAAGCGTCTTGCTGAGGGACTGAAAGGTACAAAGAGATCAGATGACAATGAAATATTTAAGCTCTTCACAAATGTTTTGACTATACATCCTCCTAAGGTATAAGTTAGCTCTTAAATCTGAAGTTGTTTCTCTTATAAAAGTGTACTTTGTAAACTCTTCCATTACGTATCTGGTTGTGTTTTAATAGTGCTTATTACAACTTTCAATTTTTGTTTTTGGCCTTTAGTCATTTTTAATAACATTAGAACTTTTCTATTTATCAGGAGAAATTGCCACCATAAATTCTGCTGCTATCCTATAGAGATTGATTTAATTACCTTGTGTGTAATGGTTACTACAGTTAGGATTTGGAACTAATATGACCTCACTAAGTTATTAGAGTTTTGAGAATGTTGATGATTGACATGGACGACTCCTGCTGACTTGGTGTAAAAGGCCTAGTGACTAATAAAACAATTGCAATTTTGATGTCAAAAAGTGTTAATATTGAATCGTAAATCTATCTTTCAAGTAATTAGCCAAGTTAGAGAGAACTACAAACGGGCCTAGATGAAAAACTCCGTAATCTTTAGTGCAAGTTTTTAATTTGGCGTCTGCCATCCGACTCTGAAGTTTTCAGTTACTGGGAGAAAGATATTTTATTAAATTGACTATGTTTTAATTGGTACTTTTTATCAAGAAGATTAAATTTTGTTGTTTCATGTTTGTTTACTTTTTCTTTTGTCAGGAGGATGATCTTCTTCGGACATTCCACAAACAGGTGGAAGAAGACAGGAGAGTTATCATAGCACGGAGCAATTTGCATGAATTACATAAGGTATTCAGTCTAGTTTCTAAATGATCCTCTTTATACAGAATGTGTCATTAGACTTGTTTCTTATGTAGGACTTTTACACACAAGTTTTTCTTTTTTAGTTAATAACCAAGACGAAAGTTATTTTGGCAAGAAAAATGCTCGAATAATGAGGCCAGTTGATGTTCGTTTGTATTTCAGGTTTTTGAGGAAAATGGGCTTTCATGCATGGACTTACTGCACATAAATGCTGATGGCGTGATCTTAACAAAGCAGAGTAAGAACAGTACATATCTTACTAAGAAGATGTGATCTTGTATCACCACTAGAGTTCAATGAAATGAAAAAGATTGATAGGGAGTGATGGAGAAAATGATGCTGGGCTGTTGGGCCTACATGTAGTTCAATATGGTCTATTTATAATTAAGGTAAATTGCTAGGTTGGTCTCTAAACTTTTAAGTTCGTGAAACGTTAGTCCCTATTCTTTTTTTTTCATAGCTGAAGTGATCCTAAACTACTAAAAACGTTGCTATAGTAATCCTTTTTGTGAATTTTTGAATGGAATCCGTTAGTGAGCATCACTTTTTGACCAAATTAGTGATGGATTCCGTCCAAAAATTAACAGAAAGGACTATTGTAGCAACATTTTAATAGTTAGGATCATTCAAGCTGCAGAAAAAAAAAAGAACAAGGATCAAAGTTGCACAAACTTAAAAGTTCAGGGACTAAGTGAGCAATTTAGCTGTAGAATTATTATGACATCCACTTTATTCAATTAAAAACAAGTCTAAGTGGTCAAAGGTTGGTTGAAGGGTTTTAAATTTGTCAGAAAATTAGTCCATTGATCCGAAGTCTTTTGTTTTCTAAAATTTAATTATTTTTAAGGAACATTTGTTTTCTCTTGCAAGTCTTAAGTAGTTCAAATAGTCTTTTGGTTTTTCTAGGAATTTATCCCAGTTGTGATCGGGCTCTATATGTTCCGCATACAATTAGATAAATGTGGCTTCAGTTTTCTTTGTAGAACCACTTGTATTTTGCGTTCCTAATTCTGTTTATTATTTTTAAAATTATTCTCTTGTATTTCTTCAGAAGCTGAGAAAGTTGCTGGATGGGCTAAAAATCATTACCTGTCATCCTGCACCCTTCCTTCTGTAAAAGGGGAAAGATTATATCTACCTCGTGAAAGGTTTTTATACATTCATTCACCCTTTTATTTGTTTTAGGGCTGTATGCAAGGCCTCGCATCATTTTGAGGTTGGAGATCTCTAATACTTGTTTATTGTGTAAAAGTCTTGAAATTGCAATTCTGAGGTTGAAGGAGCAAGAAGATATATCTCGGAAGCCCTCACAGAGCTTGAAGGCGTGTTTCTTTCTTTCTTTATTTATTTATTTATTTAGTTATTTATGTTCTGTTGCTTGTTGATTCAATGTTAAAGAAAATATTATATTTACTACTGCAGAACCTTGCAAAGGATGAGTATGAGAACAATTTTGTTTCAGCGGTTGTGCCTCCTGGTGAAGTTGGCATTAAGTTTGATGATATAGGTGCTCTTGAAGATGTGAAGAAGGCATTGCAAGAACTCGTTATTCTTCCAATGAGAAGACCAGAACTATTTTCTCATGGAAACTTGTTGCGGGTACCATATCTTGATCTTTGGGCTTTTTCGGTTTATATCAGATGAAGTTGTTCTTTTCCATTTCCGGGTGCTAATTATGTGAGCTTTAATCAGCCTTGCAAAGGAATATTACTTTTTGGGCCTCCTGGAACTGGAAAGACACTTCTTGCTAAAGCACTTGCAACTGAAGCTGGAGCAAACTTTATCAGCATAACGGGTTCAACACTCACATCAAAGGTCGGCATTCAAGGTTCTATCTTTAGATTTTGCATGTTATATTCATGAGAAAACACAGGTCTACTTCACGTAGCAGACTGCTCCATGTTCCAGCGCTATATACATCTATATGTATAAATATTTTGCATCCATGCACGTGTCAGATGGTCTTGGTTTTTTTGTTACTATAATCCTTGTTACTTGTTAGTATTAACGTTATTACAATTTTTTTTTTTTTTTTTTAAATGCACTTGGTGCATGTCTTAATAGGTTTGACAATAAATTTTACTTTTTCTAGGGTGTTGTATGTTTCTAAAACTAAAAACTTGTCTCAGAGAAAATTTGTTTTCTGCTTATCGTGTTTTACTGAAAAATTGTAACTTGCATGGACTTTGTCCATTTTTTAATATTTTTTTTAATATCGTCTTTGGGTTAAAATATTACTAATAAAAAACTGTAGTTGAAAGAGAACTGAGTTATCGAAAAGAGGACTTGAGTTGTCTCTTGCAGTTGAATTTAAGAAAACAAGAAGCCACTTTATTTAAAAGTCATATATTTGTTAGGGATATCTGATATATGTCTTTTTATCGACAGTGGTTTGGTGATGCTGAAAAGCTTACCAAAGCTCTCTTCTCCTACGCCAGCAAGCTTGCTCCTGTCATTATATTTGTTGACGAGGTAAATTCGTTTTGTACTTTTGTAATTAGTTGAATTGTTTATGCTGCTATGGTAATGGGAAAAATGTGTTCTTTGTTGGAAAATAGTTATAAATAAATAAAGGGTATCCATACTTTGAGGTCTTCCCACTGTTTTTCTTACATAAATTGGATTTTGGTTAGGTTGACAGTTTGCTTGGTGCTCGTGGTGGCTCATTCGAGCATGAGGCTACCAGAAGAATGAGAAATGAATTCATGGCAGCTTGGGATGGACTGAGGTCAAAAGATAGCCAAAGGATTCTTATCCTTGGCGCAACAAATCGGCCCTTTGACCTTGATGATGCTGTGATTCGTCGCTTACCAAGAAGGTTTGATAGTTTTGATATATTTTGTGGTTTTATTATGTATGTGTTCTGAACTCGTGCAGACATGTTCTATCTGCTTAACCGCTTTTAATATGCAAGCATAGCCCAGATGATTCGAGGCATAAGTGCGTTTTCTGAATAACACAGAATCAAACAATTACAATTTTCTGTTTGGTCGTGCAGGATATATGTAGACTTACCAGATGCTAAAAACCGTTTAAAGATTTTAAGAATATTTCTTGCACAAGAGAATTTAGAACCCAATTTTGAGTTTGAAAAACTAGCTTCTGTGACGCAGGGATACTCTGGCAGTGATTTGAAGGTAAAGGGCTAATGCCTCTATGTCTCGAGTTATCGTTTTGTATCTTCTTAACCTTTAATTTATTCTTTAATTTTATGTTTTGCCAGAACCTCTGTATCGCTGCTGCATATAGACCTGTCCAAGAGCTTTTAGAGGAAGAAAAAAAAGTAAATATCTTTACATCTGCTTTGCAAATTTTTCTCTGCTGATTAATGACAATTTCACTGATTTATCCCAATTTTGTACAACTACGTCTCTTACAGGGAAGCACAAATGGTGTGCCCCCAGTTCTAAGGCGACTCAATCTGGATGATTTTATTCAGTCAAAAGCCCAGGTAGAGCTCATGTTTTCTCTAATAAAGATTTGTTTCTTTTTCTCTTTTCGCTTTCCTTCTGGCATATCTTGAGGGACAAGGTCTTGTTGCAAAGTCACATAAATGGCCAAGTTTGTTTCTTATCATCTCCGGGGACCTAGGTCTCTCACATGATAAACAGAAATAAAATCACTCTTTGGGTTCGAACTTAAGAGCTCCTGCCCAAACCCTCCCCTCCCCTCCCAACCCATTGAGCCAGCCCCAGCAGGGTCTGCATGATAGTGTGGAATCTGCTCATTAAAAATATCGAGGAAAAAGTCTAATTGCATCGACTGTTAGGATTTCTATTCCAGTGCATCTTTGAATAGCCGGAGCTTTATGGTTATACTTTAAAGTTGATAGCATTATTCTAATTTCGGTGGACGTGTAATAGGACAAATGTGTATTTTTTACTTGTAGGTTGGACCGTCGGTTGCTTATGATGCGACGAGCATGAATGAACTTAGAAAGTGGAATGAACAATACGGCGAAGGTGGAAGCAGGCAAAAATCACCATTTGGCTTTGGCAACTGATCTTACTTGGCTGTTACAATAGTTTTATTCTTTCGGGGAGAAAAGAAGACTCAAAAAAAAAAAAAAAAAAAAAAAAGAGCCCAAAATATGTTGGGATGATTCTTGCAGATTAAATATATCCTTTTTGTCCTTTTAGTCTCGGTGAAAAAAAAAAAAAAACCACCTTAGAAAATGCCATGTAATTTAGGTGCTTTATATTAGTTTTCCCTTCCTTTCCAGTCTCTTTTACCCTTGTCTTGTATATTAACACCGTACTGTTTTAATTAATCATTTTCCTTCTCTCAAAACAAGTTCTGCTATTCCTTGGTGTATTTTATCCCCTAATTACCAGTGTATTGTTATCCTAAAAATGCTTGACCTATTGGTGACAAAATGCTAATCATTTTGATTTTCGACCCAAAAAAAAAAAAGAGAGGACAAAAACAAAACAAAATGCTTGTCATTTAAAACGGTTTTATCAAATTGCTTGCTTTTGGTTTGCTGGTGGGAGATGAAATTTTTAAGTTGAAGTTAGTTAATTTTTTCAAAATTAATTATAAACCTTTCAAAAAAAGACAAAAAAGTAAGATGAGAAAGTGTAATTTAATTGGAGTTAAATTTAAATGTCAAACAAAGCCTTAGTGTAATCTGTTATTCTCGTTCAAAATGATTTAACCTTCTTAAAGTAATTTAGTTTTTATGTAACCGATGGTTTAAATTTATTTCACACGCCAAAGTATATTTCAAAATATAACATATGTTTTCTCTAATTTTGAAATAGTTTTTAGACGGAAAGTACCAAATGTCAATGCATGTGTCTATATGAGTTGAGAAAGTTAATTGGATGGTGTTAAATGATAAATTTGTTCTTATATTATGGATCAAAACCTAATTATTTTTTGAAATTATTTAAAATTATTTAAATAAATTTTTATTTCAATTGTCAAAAGAAAATATGTTACTGATAAAAGAAATTCTCTCTCTCTCAAAAAAAAAAAACTTTAATTTTGAGAAAAAAAAACTAAAAAAAATTAAAGGAACTTTATTTTTGAGGACTTTTATTTATTTATTTTTTTTAAGAAACGAAAGAAAAATGAATTTCGTCGATGAGGGTTCACCTGCGTTATTGGCCGTTTGTTGTGGGGCGGGGGGGGGGGGGGGGGTTGGTTGGTGGCGCGGATCTCGGCGTGGTGTGTGGTGGGCGGTTTAGACGTTGTCTCAATGGTGGTGGTGGTTTGGAAGGGGGAAGGGCTATGTTCAAGTCCATACGCTTGGATGGGAGGAGACACTCTTCTTCCATATTTTTTTTTTCCACAAAAAAGAAAAAAATACTGAAAAAGAGACAAATCCCTACTAGTTTTATTTATTAAAAAAAAAAAAAAAAACCCCCTAAATTGCCCTTAATTTCCTTGCACATGCACCTGATGAGGCACTAATAGTGATATACCTTATCGGTTGTCCCGATAGTTCATAGGCGTTTTAGGAGCCCTACTGCGCAATCTTTCTTTTGCGACGGCATATTATTACAAGGGCTATAACTGAGGGGGAATTTTTGTAACTGATCCAAAGGAAAAAAAAAAAATTAAAGGAAAATAAAAAAAGAAGCAAAAATGGAAGGAAAAAAAAAAAGAAGAAAGACCCTATTTATCTAATAAAAATGTAGTACCCCTTAACCAGTTTAACTTTTAACTAAACTTAATTAGAAGATACCAAAAAATATAATAATAATAACTAGACCATGTCACTAAATTATACATTTTTTACATATATCATAAGCAAAAATACATGGAAAAATGAAACTCATATAGTTGTACATTAAGATATTACTCTAAATTATTGACAAACTCTACACATTTTAGTCTAATTAAACATGAAGAGTTGGTATTTACAACTGTAAGATACTAATTTTATACAAAAAGACTATAGTAAAGTTCACAAAAGTTCCTAAAACAGATTTTCATACAACTTCCATTTAGTATGTACATGGACTCCATGTCATTTGTTGTCAATCAAAGTTTTAGCTTGCCTTTATGTCGACTCAACATTGACATTCTCATTACATGTGTCATAAAAACTTTAAAGTGAGTTAAAAGCCTAGTAGGTAGAACATAGATAAAAACTAAATAATAAAATTATAATTTTACTTAACATAAATTTGCTAGAAACTTCTAAATAGAGTACTTGGATATAAATATTCTAACAAACAATTAATAACGTCTTGCAAACCCATAAGACATGACACAATTTGGGTCCAAACAACGGAATCATAAGACATGACGCATTTTTGGTCTAAACAACAGAATCATCATTTATCCTTTATGTTAGTTTCGAAAACCAGTTTTTAAAATTTTAGCAGAAACATGGTATGGATCAAATCGCACATATAAAAATTTTTCTCAAAAATTTTTCGGCGACAACACTTATATTAATTTAATAAAATAAATTAAGAAGAATGTTTAAAAATTGACCGTTGTCCGATTAGATCGAAATTCTTGATCTCCTTCAAGAACCTTCTTAAGTACTCCAAATCCTTCGGAAACACCAATCTTCTTGGGAACTCCAAATCCTTCGAAACACCAATCTTCTTGAGAACTCCAAATCCTTCGAAACACTAACGATTCTTTCTTAGCGTTCTCCTAATCACGATGAACAGGAAACGAGTGGGCGTTTCTGAATTTGGGTTTGATCACACACTTGAATTTTGATTCACTTTGTGTTCTCAACTCATGAGACAAAGTGAAGGAGAAGAGGAGAAGAAACTCTCTAAAGGAAAAGTTAAGTATAATTGTTTTCTCTGTCAAAAAGGAATTAAATATATCTTCTCTTTTTTAGATACATCGTATGTACCCTTTTTTAGTATGACAGAGAAATAACTGACATCTCTTTTTTTTTTATTTATTTAAATTAATTAATCAATCAATTAATTCATTCATTCAAATATGTGGAACAACTTGCACACACGCCCACTTTCTCCATATAGTGGGCGTGTATGTTTGATATGGGAGAGAGATCCCATTATATAATCAGTTATTTTTTTTTTAATTTTATTTTGAACTATTCAAAATAAAATAACTGATATGTTCTCTTCCACATATATCAAAATTCAAAATTTAAGATTCGAAATTCCACATACACTCTGTGGATATTATGTGAACCACCCTGTGGTGCACAACTACGATGTGGTCCTTACCACACTGTATAATCTTTAAATTTAAAACTATTTTAAATTTATTTTAAATAATCATATTAT
>JAFMPE010130811.1:1855-25216 GCA_024759925.1 Ficus religiosa
ACCTGTTCGGGCTTTTATAACCCTGATCATGGTAAGATCACTAGGCTTCGGGTCTAATATTAGATACTTATTCATTATTTAATAATTGGTTTATCTAGGATATTTTAAATATCTCGCATCTAGTATTAACTTGCTGACCCATTATGCAAAAGGTACGCTCTAGTTTATACTTTAATTTAAATTTGAGCTGCTTATAAAACTACTATTTCAAATATTTCTCTTACGATACTTTTTGCTATTGCTTATATATCATATTTAGCCTTAGAGAAAGGTTTCCCTAAATTCAAACAGATTTAGTCCATTTTACTTTAAAGGCTTTTCTTTGTCAGTTTTTTGCTGATTAAAGAATCTCATTTGATTTTTATTCCTAAAGTTACTAAGATATTTCAATTCACTTTGTTTTAATATTGGATTTTTCCTAGAGTTGATCAGGTATGGTATACCTTAAATTTATATTTTTCTCTATGATATATAGCTATTAATCCCTAATAGTTCCTTTATATACTTAACATCAAAAAATTGATGAAATTTCACATTACATATCAAATACATTACTAATTCATATTTTTCCTCTCTTTCTAGCTCTAACCCCTGGATTTTTTTTCTTTTTTATATAATCTATCCCCTCCCTAGAGGGGGTGGGGGGGGCGAATAAGATAACTAATAATAAAAAAAAGGGACAGGTGAAAAGTGGGGACAAAAATATTATAAAAAATACATTACTAATTTACATGTAAATTTATCGGGTTATTATGATTCGAACATAACAATTCCTCAACCCAAATGAGGCGCCTAACCAACCTGGCTCTAACCCGTTTTTTTATTTTTTATAATAATAAGATAATAAACTAAACCCCTGGGGGGCGAATAAAGAAAAAAAATAGCAAAGGGGAAAACGCTTTTATTCTCCCATTTTTACTGCGTAATATTACTACGATTTAAAACTATAATCTAACTTAAAAAGAATACCATCTAACTTAATAAACTGTCGCTTTCTCTAAGATTTTCTCTTTTATTAATTTTTTTTTTTTCTTTTTATAATTATGTAAACATACGTAACTTATTATAAACTATTATTTTATACAAATATCTTATTAATTATATATACTGCTAATTAGATATACTATTAATTTATATCTTGTTATTAATTAAAAACTTTTCGATTATTATTTAAATGTAATTCTACTAAAGTATTTTCTAGTAAACTTATTACAGGCACTATAACTAAGAAATGTGAGAAATATAATACTGTACTTATTTGACCAAATTCTATAAATGGTGATTCTACATGTTTAGCTCCAAGTTGCATAAGTATTAAGAAATTAGCTACAAATACATAAAAGAATATTTTACTTAATGGTCTAAATTGTAATCCTCTACTTCTACCTAGATCTGTGAATGGCATAATCATTATAATTAATATAGCAGAAAACATAGCAATAACTCCTAATAATTTGTTAGGAATAGATCTTAATATAGCATAAAAAGGCAGAAGATACCATTCAGGTACTATAGCAGGAGGAGTTTGCATTGGATTAGCCATAACATAGTTTTCACTGTCACCTAAAACATTTGGCATAAAGAAAACAAATATAGATAAAACTACAATAAATAAGAACACTGTTACTAAATCTTTAAATACGAAATAAGGAGCAAAAGGTAATCTATCGTAATTACCTGATACACCTAAAGGATTACCCGAACCTGCACTGTCATGTAATGCAATTAAATGCATTAAAACTAAAGCAGCTAATACAAAAGGTAAAACAAAGTGTAACGCAAAAAATCTATTTAAAGTTGCATTGTTAACTGAGAAACCTCCTCAAATAAATTCAACTATATCTTGTCCTACTCATGGTATTGCACTCATTAAATTAGTAATAACTGTTGCACCTCATAAAGACATTTGACCATAAGGTAAAACGTAACCCAAGAATGCTGTTGCCATCATTAACACTAGTATTATAGTACCTATAACTCATACTAGTGTTCTAGGCGCTTTATATGATCCGTAGTATAAACCTCTTCCTACATGTAAATATACTAAAAAGAAGAAAGCTGAAGCTGTATTTGAATGTAAGTAACGTATTAATCATCCGTTATTAACATCTCTCATTATATGTTCAACTGAATTAAATGCTTCTAATACACTAGGGTTATAATGCATTGCAAGAGTTACACCTGTTATAATTTGTATACCTAAACAAAGCCCTAATAACGAACCAAAATTTCACAGGTAGCTTAAATTACTAGGTTGAGGGCTATCTACTACATAATTATTACCTAAAGTAAGTAAAGGATGACTTTTTAAAATTCTCATATGATTTTTTTTTTTTTATTTTATATATTATATTTTAAATTTGGATAACTTATGAACAAGCTATATGTTGTGTGCGTTTATAATTTATTTATACTTAAAAATTAATCTTATTATTTAATAAAGGTATTATTTACCTTCATGTCAAGGCATAGTACCTGAATCACGCTTATACTAAATTAGTTTGCTTGAATCAGTGATCGAAGCAGAATTTACACCAGCATAGGGATTACTAGAAGAACCATAACCAGTATCTCCTCCCCCCTAATGTGTAAACAATATAAAGTTTAGTTTTCTTTTTTTTTTATAATCTAATAGTAATAAACTAATAAGAAAAAAAAATCTAAAAAGTAAAACAAACAATAGTATTTTTACCTAGAAATTTTTAAATATCTGCAATTGATAAAGATACTCTTTTATGTTTAAACTTATAATGTTTATTTTTTATAATTAATTACTATACTAATTCGTTTAAACTTTTATTACATATTTATATTTTTATTGTTAATAAATTAGTAATGTGTTTTTCCATTGGAATATATACTTCATACGGCTATAGGTTAATGGTAGACCGTTCGTCTTCCAAACGATGTGTACCGATTCGAGTTCGGTTGGCCGTATATTTAGTCAGGTTTTACTTGTTAACATAAACTATATTTACATGTTAGATATTTTTCATGTTTTTATTATAACAAAAAAATTGTCTAGAAATAAAAAAAATAAAACGTGATAAGATATATAATTATGAGTTAGTAACTTAATTGGTAAAGAACTTTCTTGTCGAGAAAGTAGATGTCGGATCGTAGCCGACTTAACTCGTGTATTCTTAAAATTTATGCTTTTTTTAGCATAAACTTAATCAATGGAAAAGTTGCTATAGGTAAGGCAAGATATTTGCTAAATATTGTGTTTTAACACCTGGATGTTCGAATCATCTCTTTTCCGGCTTTTTATTATTTAAGATTACAATTATTAGTTTATAATTTAACGATAAATTGAAAAAAAAAAATAAGCAACAACAGATATTGTTAAAAGAGTATAGTTTAATTGGCAAAATAGGAAGCTTCAAACTTCAAATTCTCAGTTCAAGTCTGAGTGCTCTTGATTAAGTTTAGGTTCCTTAACTTAATAGGTAAAGTGTACTTTTGATAAGAGTATGTTCGATGTTCAAGTCATCGAGGAATCAATTATTTTCTTATATTTTGCACTATAAATATATATGATATCATGATCACCATGTTATGAATCTATATTAGTAATATATTTTATGTTAATAGTATATATTCTGCTTTATAAGTAATATACCTTAAGTTACAAATAAAAAGAGAATTGGCTGAGTGGTTTATAGCGGTAAGCTTGAAACTTATTTGGTTTAAAAAACCGCATCCGTTCGAATCGGATATTCTCTGTTTTTTATAATTACTAGTATTAATTGAAAAAGAATAATTAGAAATAACACAAGCTTATTTTTTTATCATGCAAAAAATGTAAACGGGTTAGAGCCAGGTAGGTTAGGCGCCTCATTTGGGTTGAGGAATTGTTATGTTCGAATCATAATGACCCGACAAAATTTCTTGTTAAAAAAAGGCTATAGCTTAATTGGTAAAGCAAGCTGCTCATGATAGCTCAGATGAGTGTTCAAATCATTCTGGCCTTACTAACATTTTTGTTGGGTTTTTATTACTTTTTTATACTGATAAAGTTTTCACACAGCGTTTTGCGATCGCTAAGATAAAATATGAAAATTATAAAAGCCATTTTTTTAATGAAAATACATCCGAGTGCTGGAATTGGTAGACAGGATAAACTTAAGATTTATTGATACAATATCGTAAACGTTCAAGTCGTTTTTCGGATAAAATACAGACCCACTAGTCAAGAGGTTAAGACATAATGCTTTCACCATTACATCTTGGGTTCAATTCCCAAGTGGGTTATAAATTTTCACTAAAAGAAAACAAAAGGGGATATAGTTTAATTGGTAAAACTGCGATTTTGCATATCGTTATTTTAGGATCGAGTCCTAATATCTCCAAATATTAATGCAATTTAATCACATTCAATTAAATTACTATTACATAAAAAAGAGAGCTTAACTTAATGGTAAAGTATGTGACTTTTAATCATTGTAATATAGGTTCAAATCCTATAGCTCTTACTGCATAGATCTTAATATATAATATGTAAAAGTAAAAAAAAATATTTTAATTTTTTATTTTTCTAATGTTTAATTGGTTTTAACCTAATTATATACTTTATAATCTAAATGTTTTGTTACATTGTATCAAATTTTTATAACTAATAATATAAATGATAACTTTTTTATTCATACTTAAAATGCCACAACTAGTTCCTTTTTTCTTTATTAATGAAGTAGTATTTGCATTTACTACAATTGCTTTATTAATATATGTTTTTTCTAAATATATATTACCTAGATTCGTTCGTTTATTTGCTACACGTGTATTTATAAGTAAATTATAATGCATTCTCCCTTCTTCTAACCCTGACCCCCCAACCCCCAATAGGGATAGGGATAAGGACAGGGCTAAGGCCAGCAACATCTTTTTTTTAATAAATATTAATTTTTTTTTTCTTTATGAATTACTTTTTAAATATAATAAGTCCATTAGACCAATTTGAAATAAGAAATTTATTAAGTATGAATGCCCCTGTTTTAGGTAATTTATCTATATCTTTAACAAATATAGGGTTATATTTAACTATAGCAGGATACATAGTTTTTTTACTAGGTATTTTTACTACAAACACTAATAAAATTGTACCCAACGCCTGATCTATAAGTCAAGAATCCATATATGCTACTGTACATGGAATAGTAGTTGGACAAATAAACGAGAAGAACGGTCAAGTATACTTTCCCTTTATATATGTATTATTTATATTTATATTAATAAATAATTTAATAGGTATGGTTCCTTATAGTTTTGCTTCAACTAGTCACTTTATTTTAACTTTTTCATTAAGTTTCACAGTTGTGTTAGGTGCAACAATATTAGGTTTAAGTAAACACGGTTTAAAATTCTTTTCATTGTTTGTACCTGCTGGTTGTCCTTTAGCATTATTACCTTTATTAGTTGTAATAGAATTTATTTCATATCTAGCTAGAAATGTTTCATTAGGTTTAAGATTAGCAGCAAACATTTTATCAGGACATATGCTTTTAAGTATTCTTAGTGGGTTTACTTATAATATAATGACTTCAGGATTTATATTCTTCTTTTTAGGTTTATTTCCTTTAGCATTTATTATTGCATTTTCTGGTTTAGAATTAGCAATTGCATTTATACAAGCTCAAGTTTTTGTGGTTTTATCTTGTTCTTACATCAAAGATGCCTTAGAACTTCATTAAAATCATAAAATATTTTCATCCTATCCCTGTACTTGTTTCTAACCCTAACCCCTATCCTCTAACCCCTATAGGGACAGGGATAGAAACAGGGACAGAAACAGGGACAGAGACAGGGGAAGGGGTAAATGTTCACGGGTGGTTTTTTGTAACTAATCCTCTTTTTGCTCATATGCGTTCGTTCTATTTTTTATGCAAAAATGGATTTAGCATTTTATGTGGCTTGGGATTTGGTAGCAAATTTTACTACCAATGGCTCACATATTATGCATACTAATACTCACCTTCTACTGTCACTTGCTTTTGGTGTAATTAAAAAAAAAAATTTTTTTTTTTTACTAATAATACTTTAGATAGTTATAAATAATTTTATTAGTTTTTTCTTTTAAATATGGTATATCATATACATAAAAAAACTTAACGGTAAAGTATGTGTTTTTTAATCAATATAAGTTAAAATACTAGCCTTTACCCTTCCCTTTTCCCTATAGCGTTAAAAACAGTTTTTACTGTTTTTATAACTTTTATGTAATAGTAAGGAGGATTAACCCGAAAAATTAAAAACAAGATTTAAAATTTAAATGAAATATGATACAAGCAGCTAGAATTATTGGTACAGGATTGGCTACAACTGGTTTAATAGGAGCAGGTATAGGTATTGGTGTAGTGTTTGGAGCCTTAATCTTAGGAGTGAGTAGAAACCCATCTTTAAGAGGACAACTATTTTCTTATGCTATACTAGGATTTGCATTTGCAGAAGCAACAGGACTATTTGCTTTAATGATGGCATTTTTATTACTTTACGTAGCCTAGTAAAATTACATATTTTGCTCTTAAACTTAAATTCACTAAATACTTTATAATTTAAATGTTTTATTACATTCTATCAAATTTATATGTCCAATGATATAAGTGATAATTTTTTATTCATACTTAAAATGCCACAATTTGTTCCTTTTTTCTTTGAAGTAGTATTTGCAATACTAGATACTGAAATAACCCCCGATTTTCGTGAAAAAGAAGCCATAGCACTTGGAATTAGTTTAGCATTATTATTTGCCTTGATTTATTCCTTTAGAAAAAAATACAATAAAGAAAAACCATTAGCAAATCTTGCGTATGCTATAGTTATGTTTAGCAATGGTAGTCGTGGTTGTATTGTATTCGATTCTTTAGGTAAGTTGAGTAAAGATGATTTAATTTACTTATTTTCTGGCTATGAACATTCATCAATTTACAACACTGAAATGGGGGTATTTATAATGAATCCTGATTTTGCTAATCCCACTACACTTAACGTTGCTGCTAATTTAGGTGCTTTCATGAATTTGTCTGCTATTTATAGAATAAATAGTGGTAACCATAGAATATTTTACAAGGTTATTCCTGGATTATCTGGTGCATATATAAAATTAAAAATAGAGCCTGTATAATAAAATTGTTGTATTATTTTTTGCCCCCCCTACCTGTCTATCCCTATAGGGGAATCGGATAGGAGATACATGAGTAATTTTTTATACAGCATATTGATTACCATTTTTTCAGTTTTATTTAAAGTATGTTCTTTTTAAAGATATTATATCAGAGGATACTTATATAGGAAACCATGTTTTTTATATGAAAAAAGGTTTAAATATGAAAGTTGCTTTATAAAAACATTTACAAACGAGCTCAAGTTTTTATAGTTTTTTGCTATGTTATTACCTTTATTAGTATACTATTTAACTTAAAGTTTTATAGACAATTTTTTTATAAAAAAAGAAAAATAGGAATAACAGGGTCTAACTTAATAGCTTGTATATCTGTGGTTTTAACTACAATATTAGCAATTTTCACTTTTTTTGAAGTTGGTTTAAATAAACTCTCCACGTAAACCTCATGTTTTTGCTAGCATATGTTTTTAAATTTTCAACTGAAGTATTTGTAGTTATAGTAGTATTTGGAATTGCTCTAACTTATGTACTTAGTAAAGATGACATTTCAAATGACTCTATTGCAATTGCTAAAGATATATGCTTACAAATACCTGTAACTATAAGATTATTTAATGGTGGAAAAATTCATGGTACCATTAGTGGTATATTAGTTGATGATAAATTGATTAATGGTACATTAGCTTTTCAGTATATAAATATTGATTCATTACTTATGTTAAATAGCCAAGGTATTTTTACTAATATGTCCTTAGATAACTTTAATATTTTAAGCGCACCTTATTCTAATATGGCAGTGCTTACTGCTTCAGCCGCTTCACATGGTTTACATGATCCTAATACAATTTTGTTTTACCTTACCCATAATTTGGATATAATTTTATATTTAGGTGTAAATGCTTTAGATACTTTAATTTTACTTTATAATTTACATCTTGTAAGTCTTCAACCTTTATTAGGCTCATATACTCCAGCTATTAGTACTGCGTCTACTATTATAAAATTATTACGTTTATACATAATAAAATTTTAAATAGTAAAAGATTGTCCTAGAAAATGCTGCAGGTTTATTGCCACGGGTATAGCAGCAGCTAATTAACTTTTATAACATGATTTATGAATAAAAAAAAACATAAGATGTCAAGTCATACAATTTTTTTCCTTTTTATACCTATATTAGCTATCCTACTTTTATCATTAAATTTAATATTAGCCCCCCACAATCCATACGAAGAAAAAGACAGTGCGTTTGAATGTGGATTTCATTCATTCTTAGGTCAAAATAGAAGTGAATTTAGTATATCTTTTTTTATATTTGCTTTACTTTTTTTACTTTTTGATCTGGAAATATTACTAGTATACCCCTATGTAGTTAGTGCGTATGTTAATAGTATATTTGGATTAATTATAATGTTGGTGTTTTTTTTAGTATTAACATTAGGTTTTGCTTTTGAGTTAGGAAAAAATGCGCTTTCTATTGATAGTAAACAAGTACACTATGTTAAATAATGTTAAATATAGAATAAAGTTACTACAAAAAATACCTTAGTTAGATATATCATGGTAATAAAAAATATTACCCCTAAGGCATTTTCCTGTTATTGGTCCTATAGGCCTTAAGGGTAAATATTTTTGTTTAAAATATGGTTTATGATTTATCTTAATTTTACACATGTCTAATCTTAATTTTACACATGTCTAATTTTAATTAAAGAGTTTTCGCCCCCTCCCTATCTCTATAGGCAATCGGAGGTCGGGGGTCAGGATGGGGAGGGGAAAGAAAACCTTTTTCATCCAGCATCTCCTTGACCTTTCCTTGATTATATAACAATATTTAATTAGATAATAAATTGTTTACAGTTTATTTTGTTTTAATTTATTAATATCAGCAATAATGATACCCCTATGATACATTAATACTACAACAGGTATAACAGAAGCAGAAAATAATATTGGTATTGACCCAATTGTAATTACTTTATCTGCATTAATTTTAGTATGTTTACTTATTAGGTATAGATTAAATAGAAAATTCATAACAAATATTGTTTTCTGAAGAACAATGCTGCCAAATGGGCAGTTTATTTACTATGTATTTGACTTGTGAAATAATGTAAGTATAAGAGATTTGGCATTTTTAATTCAAATAGAAACACCTGCAATTATCACAATATATGGCGTGCAATATCAAGCTTTAATTATAATTAATTACCCTAATTAAATATTATATAACCCTACCCCAAACAAGTTAACGATAGCTGCAAATATATATCAATTTACTGCTTTGGTTACTAGATATCAGTTAAAGTATAAGAAGCTACCCATTATTTATCATACTGGCCATATAAATCTACGTAAAAAATAACTTTATTAAAAATAACTAACAGTTATTTTTAACTTTAGCAGCTTATTTAATAATTTTAGGTATTAATTTAATAACTTAATAAAACATGGTTTATGATTTATCTTAATTTTACATATGTCTAATCTTAATAGAAGTGCTTTCCAAGGACACCCATTTCATTTAGTATCTCCATCACCTTGACCTATATTTACTTGTATAAGTTTATTAACTTTAACTACATCTGGTGTTTCAACTATGCATGGTTTTGAATATGCAGCATATTGATTACCATTTTCATTAGTTTTATTAATTTCAAGCATGTTCTTTTGATTTAGAGACGTTATATCAGAAGGTACTTATATAGGAAATCATACTTTAGCCGTGCAAAAAGGTTTAAATATGGGAGTTGCTTTATTTATAATATCAGAAGCTTTATTTTTTTTAGCTATTTTTTGAGCTTATTTTCATAGTGCTTTATCACCTACTGTAGAATTGGGTGCTCAATGACCACCTATAGGAATAGAAGCAATAAATGCTTTTGAATTACCTTTACTAAACACGGTATTATTATTGGCGTCTGGAGTAACAATTACTTATTGTCATCATTCTTTAATACAAGGAAGCAGAAATGCATCTTTATATGGAGCATTATTAACTATAGTATTAGCTATTATATTTACTGGTTTCCAAGGTGTAGAATATTCAGTATCTTCATTTACTTTAAGTGACGGTGCTTTTGGTTCATGTTTTTACTTTGGAACAGGGTTTCATGGATTACATGTTATTATAGGTACTCTATTTTTAGCTGTAGGTATGTGACGTTTATTTGCTTATCACCTAACTGAAAATCATCATTTAGGTTTAGAAGCTGGAATCTTGTATTGACATTTTGTGGATATTGTTTGATTATTCCTTTTCTTATCTGTATATTACTGAGGGAGTTAGTTTTCTTTTTTTTTTTCCTTTTTTTTTATAAGTTAATAAACAAAAAAAAAAAATCTAGAAGAACATCAATGATACTAAAGCTACCAATATCCTGATTTCTTAAGAGATAACAATGAAAAATTAGAGTTTGACTCTTATCTTGTTCCACAATATGACTTAGATAAAGTAACAGTAATGATGGAGAATAGTGAAAGCACTGGAGAATCTTCTAGTAATACTGATTCATTAGGTATTTACGATAAACCTAGAGTAGAATTTGCTTATATGGATGATGCCAATATAAAGCTGTGTTTTTCTAAAAGAAGTGCTCGTGTTTTTTACGCAAATCGTGTATTATATGTAGAAACTTTAAAGGGGTTAACTAAGGCTACATTTGTAAACGGTAAAGTTCTTACTCTCTCATATTCGGAACCTAGAAGAATAAATTCTTTAATTATAAAGATATTTATTCCACACAAGAAGTATTTAGAGTTATGTTCTAAATATCATCTTGTTAATAAGAAGCTAAGTAGCTCCTTTTTTTCTACTTGCATAAAGTAAAAAAGTTTATAATTGAAAAATTAGAATTTGATTTTTATCTTTTTTCAGAATCTGACTTAAAGGAGCACTTATAATGCTAGAAGTAGATAATCGAGTGATGTTACCTGAGTTAACTCATGTTAGATTTATCATCTTTTCTGGAGATGTTATACATTCTTATGTATGTCCTGCTCTTGGGATTAAATGTGACGCGTATCTTGGTAAACTTAACCAAATGTCTATTCTAATAAATAGAAAAGGGTTATTCTTTAAACAATGTTCAGAAATATGTGGAATTTTACATAGCTCAATGCCTATTGTAATAGAATCATTATCTCTTGAAAAATTTTTAACATGATTAAGAGAACAATAATAAAGATATAGAAATAAAGTTCTTATCTTTAAACATGACAACAGAAAAGTCTAGAGCTTTATAATAAATAAAATTCCAAGTAAGGGGATACATAAACTAAGTACTTTACTAAAAGTGCTATTGTCTTAGGTATAGCATTACGATATGAAAACTCTAAAAATGACAATATAAAATTTAAAACATCAAATTTAATGTGCAAAATAGATCAGGGATATATACTGTATAAAGATACTAATATTATGATACCTGTATATGTTAATCTGAATAAGGTTGAAAATTTATACAAAGAATTGGCTTTAATAAACCGTACCCTATTTGTAAGAATTTAAGATTATAAATGTGTAACTTTAAAATTACTTAAAAATAAATTAACTTCATCCTTAAATATACAGAATGATTCTTACAAATTTAAAAATATACTTGATATAAAACTATTCGGTATGTTTATTCAAAATGGATTTAAAGACGATATAAACACAGCTATTGAAAATCCTAGTTTAGAAGCACATACTTATGGTTTTATGAACATATTACTATATACATTTTCTTCTCCTGATAAAGACTTTACTGTTGTTCCACAATTTGCAGATGTAAAAGGAATAGTAGATTTTTTAGTAAAAAAAGGAAAGATTTATGCTATAGTAGAATATAAATCAGAAAGTAAGAATTATTATTTAACTTATTTAAATATGCAGAATATTGAATACGCCGATACTAATAAACAAATTATTAATGTTTATCATATAGTCAATAAGGGTACACGCATGTACTTTGGTATATATTCAGAAGATTTTTATGGTAATAATAACTATGTTTTAAATAAATACTATTTTTTTTACGGCTATATAGGATTATAAACTGACAAAAAATTTTTTTTTGTTCTCTAAAATATACAATTTTGTGTAAATATTATGTCAATATTTACTTAGCCGAGGAAAAATATTACAACGATAATATTTTTTAACAATTTATAAATTATAAAAATTACAATATAAATATATACGATATATATTTAATAATATTGTATATAAATATGTTTTTTATTTATTTCTTATTATAAATAATAAAACATAAAGAATAATAATTAAAATATTATTACCTATGAAATACATATAAGGCAATAATGTGTAAGCAGTAAAGCCTACTAATATATATAATGCATATGATGTAATAACTCCTGTATCCAGTTTAGATATTTTTGTACTTAAAAGTACTAATCCTTTTTCTAAACCGAAAGGCCCTATTAATTCTATAGAACCTTTATCAATTATTTTAGTAGTTTGTCCCCCTAATTTTAATATAAGATCTGTAATGTATTTATTGTAAAACAGTTCTATTAAAAAACGTTGATTGAAAAAACCAAAAATATTATAACCTAATCTAGATGATTTAAAGTAAATCAGTACTCTAGGCATATATTCACATAATATTATAGTTATAATACTTAATGATAAAGTAAATATTAAAGGTAGAATTTTAAATAAAGTAGGAACAGCAAATTCAGTATTTAACATGATTTCATGTGAAGGATGTATATATAAACTGTTATCTGCAAAGAAATTAGACCCTATACCTATAAATATATCTTTAGTTATGTAACCAAAAAATATAGAAAACACTGCTAATATTATTAAAGGTATACTCATAAATAAATCACCTTCGTGGGCATGTTTATAGTTAGCAATAGGACCATTAGGATTAGTTAAAAAAGTTAAATATAAAACTTTTACTGAGTATAGTGTAGTGAACATAGCACCTATAGTAGATATAAAATAGACAACTGTACTAGAAAAGAAAAATTGACCATAAGCTGATTCAAGTATGAAATCTTTAGAATAAAATCCTGTCATAAAAGGAAATGCTACTAAACTTAATGAAGCTATTAACATCACTGAATATGTTAGAGGTAAGAAAGGTTTTAATCCTCCATATTTTCTAAAATCTTGATTATCAGAAACAGCATGTATAACTGCACCTGCCCCTAAGAAAAGCAATCCTTTATAAAAAGCATGATTAACTAAATGAAACAGTGCAAGATTATAACTAGACAATCCTATAGCTATAACCATCATTCCCAATTGACTCATTGTGGAATATGCAATAACTTTTTTTATATCTTGTTGGAATAAACCTATAAGTGAACTAAATACAGTTGTAATCGCACCTATTCATAAACATAATAGTAATACAGTTGAACTATATTCTATTAAAGGAGAAGAACGCATTAATAAATACACACCAGCAGTAACCATTGTAGCTGCGTGTATTAAAGCTGAAACAGGAGTGGGACCCTCCATAGCCATTGGTAATCAAACATGTAAACCTATTTGTGAACTTTTTGCCATAGCACCTATTAGTAAACATATACCTATAATAGTTATTGTATTGTTACTTATCAAAGGTGATATAGAAAATACTGTAGAATAATCAATATTTCCAAATGATCATAAAATAGCAAACATACCTATGGTTAAAAAACAATCCCCCACTCTATTAGTTAGAAAAGCAGAAATAGAACTTTGATTTGCTGCTATTCTAGTGAATCAAAAACTTACAAGTAAATATGAACAAACTCCTACTCCTTCTCATCCTACAAACATTAATAAATAGTTATTAGATGTTACAAGTATTATCATCATGAAAGTGAATAAACTTAAATAACTAAAAAACCTTTGATTGTGAGGATCATGACTCATATATCCTATAGAATATATGTGTACAAGAGAAGAAACAATTAAAACAGGAATTAACATAGATACAGTTAAGGAATCAAAAACAAAAGATCATGATATATTTAACGATTCAGAATCAATCCATCTAAATAGTTTAATGTATACTGGTATATTATTTAAACCAACTTCAAAAAAAGTGAAAATTGCTAGTATTGTAGTTAAAACCACAGATATACATGCGATTAAATGAGATCCTGTAACTCCTATTTTTCTTCCAAAAAAACCAGAAGATATTGAACTCAATAAAGGTAATATTATTATAGTTAAATACATTATTTAAATTCTATTGCAACACTTCCTCTCAATCTGTAAAATGCTACTAATATACCTAAACCAATTGCAGATTCTGCCCCTGCAATAGCTATTATATATATAGCATATACTTGCCCCAATATATCATTAAAATTAAGTGAAGTAATTAAAATTAAAAATGTGATAGCTAACAACATAATCTCAATAGAAATTAGCATTAGTATTATATTTTTTCTATTTAATACAAATCCTAATATACCTATTAAAAATAGTATAAGTGATAAACTCATTATATATATTTAAATGTTATTTGGTTACTATAAAAATTGTATTTAACAATAAATATTATAGTAATTATTGTGTATTTTTAATTTGCCATAAAAAATTTTTTTTTTTTGTTTATATCTTGTTTTACCTTATATAAGATTATATATACGTAAATTATGATATATGTTTAGCATAGAAACATAAAATTTTTCATGCAATGTATTAAGTTAATAGTAAAACTATTAATGGGCAATATTACTAGTACATAAAATAATATACTTCAATAAACTAATTATTCTTTATTTGGGTTTAATTAAAAAGTCTTAAAAAATATGAAAAATAATAACTAAATACAAAAATGAATTACTTGTAAACGTTGATTTGATTATAATCTAAAAAATAATTTTTTTTTTTTTTTGCGCTTTGCGAATAAATCATACTAAAAATTACAAATATGTTTAAAGGTTTAAATAAATTATTATTCAAAATCCAATAAGCTAAGTATAAGAGCATAAAGTATAAAAACTACACTTTTTAAACTTGTTTTTTTAGTTTTTTTTTTTTATTTTTTATGAAAACAGGTTAAAGAAATACAATCTGATATAATATATAGTTAAAAATTATATTAGATTTATTTTTTTTTTTTCTATTTTTAAAGTAATACAAGTAATGTTACCATTGTATGCTATAGGATTTTTATTATTGGTTTTTATCTCGTGAGTTTCAAATAATATTGTATATTTAGGCCTTGAAACTGACAACTTAATGTCCGAAATATTATCCATAAAAGTGGTAACTTAAAATAATTGTAAACCGCTATGTAATGTCCCGTTTATAGGTATAAGTGTAGGAGTTTCCATATTTATAGTAATTAGGTTTTTGTGTACACAGCTTTCAATTCTAGCTAAATGATCACCTAATTGATTACATGCAGTACATACTGCTGCTTATACGTTATGTGGGCAAATAACACTTTGTAATGGTAAACTAGCAAAAGCATGAGGTTTAGGTGGAGAATTTAAACATCATTCTAAACTAGTATATGCTCTGCTTAGTAAAGATTGTAAGAAATCAGTATAGTACTGAGGTGTCATTCATGGGTATCTTGATACATCTTTACCTCCCACTAATTGACGGTAAACTATATCTAAAAATAATACTGTAGCTACCACAGAAATGATTGAACCAAAACTACTTACTGAGTTTCATCCTGCAAATGCATCAGGGTAGTCGCTAATTCTTCTTGGCATACCTTGTAGTCCTAAGAAGTGTTGAGGAAAGAATGTAACATTAACCCCTATAAATAATATTCAGAAGTGCACTTTACCTAGCATTTGGTTATAACTTAAACCCAGTATTTTAGGTATTCAGAAATATCATGCACTAAATAAAGCAAACACTGCTCCCATACTTAATACATAGTGAAAATGTGCTACAACGTAGTATGTATCATGAAATGCTATATCAAGTGAAGCATTGGCTAAAACGACTCCACTCAATCCTCCTACAGTAAACATAAATACAAAACCTAATGCGAATAGCATTGAAGGTGTTAAGTGTAATGATCCACCGTAACAAGTAGCTAATCATGAGAATATTTTAATTCCAGTTGGTACAGCGATTATTAATGTTGCAGCAGTAAAGTAAGCTCTTGTATCCACATCTAAACCAACACTATACATGTGATGTGATCAAACAACAAAACCTAATACTCCAATAGACATCATAGCGTATACCATACCTAAATAACCGAATACGCTCTTGTTAGAACTAGCTGATATAGTTGTACTTATTATACCGAAACCTGGTATAATCAGGATGTACACTTCTGGGTGCTGCATACGAACAATGTCCGTAAAAATGCATGGACCATATCTTTAAACATTAAGTCTAACAAATTAAGCGTTATAGTTATTTCATTTCTCTAAGAAAACTTGTCAAGCTTTGGTTTGCAAAGAATTATCACTTACATGGTGAGCTTTCATATCTTTTAACTCATAAAATTGAGGAATTAGATGTAATCTATTATTTTTAGCTGATTTACACGGATGTTTTTTAAAATATTCTATTATGTTTAAAATTTCATCTTTTTTAGTAACATATCATTTAAAACTACCATTTCCACCTCTATCTATGTAGATATAACCACCAAAAATATAAACAAAAGGTTTTAAGATCTCACCTGTTTTCTGTGAAGCTGAAATAGATAATTGTCAATTACTACTATTTATGCAAACTGTACCATCTGCATCAAAAAAACCTGAAAATCAACCATTATCTAAGGTTAATTCATTTGCAAATTTTAACATTATTTCATATTTTGTAGTAATATAGTTTAATTGAATTAATCTAGTGGGATTTCTTATATGTCCATTTACATCATTAATTAAATTTAATAGACCTATTTTATCATGCAATCTGTATCTTAATGCTTTAGCACCTGATCTTAGTTTTATGGAACCACCATAAACTTTTTTAACTGCGTGTAAAGCTTGTTCATCTCTAATATCCATAGTTATTTCTAAACTTGCGTAACCTTTTTTAGATAGTATAAAACAACCATCTCCGTCAATTAATCCTGCTAACCACTGCTTGAAAGCTTTGCTTGTATTTTTAACGTTAATTTTCTTATTATTTGACTTATTGTTTAACAAACGTATGGCCTCTGAAGTTCCTACTAGCGTGCTAGGCGCTTTGGTTACTTGCGAATTGTCGTAAATTTCTAGAGTTTTTACTTTAGCGGTGCATGTTAAATAGCAACTTATACTAATAGTACCTAAGAAATATAAAACGAAGTTTTCGCTTATAGTTTGTTGCGATAAATTTAATGAAAATATTTCATTATTAAAGGGCCACTGTTGACCAAAGAATCAGAATAAATGTTGGTATAAGATAGGATCTCCTCCTCCAGCTACTTCAAAGAAAGATGTATTAAAGTTTCTGTCTGTTAAGACCATTGTTATACCACCTGCTAACACAGGTAAAGATAAAAGTAATAAAACTGCTGTAACTATTACAGCTCATCCGAATAAAGCCAATTTGTGCAGTCTTATACCAGGACTTCTCATATTTAAAATAGTAGTTATAAAGTTCATTGCTCCTAATAAACTACTTATTCCAGATAAATGTAGTGCAAAGATAGCAAGATCTACACTAGGTCCACTATGACTTTGTATACCTGATAAAGGAGGGTAAAGAGTTCACCCTGTTCCTGCTCCATTTTCTATAGTACTAGCAAAAACAAATAAAATTAAACTAGGAGGTAATAATCAAAAACTAATATTATTTAGTCTAGGAAAGGCCATGTCTGGTCCACCTACTAATAATGGTAATAAGAAATTACCAAATCCTCCTATCATTGCAGGCATAACCATGAAAAATATCATTAAAATAGCATGTGCAGTAATTATACTATTATATAGTTGATTATCTGCTATGTATTGTACACCTGGTCCTGATAACTCTAATCTAATTAAAACAGAAAAAGCTGTACCAAGTAATCCTGAGAATAAAGCAAAAATAAGGTAAAGTGTTCCTATATCTTTAGCATTACTACTTAGGAACCAACGTTCTCATCACATACTAATATCTAATGTTTTTACATTGGTTTTTTTCATGTTTTGTTCCAAATTCCTGTCAATACTTGTAATTAACCCTAAGGTTAATGCTGTTAGTTAGTATAAACCATTAAACTATAGGTTTCTTTTAAAATATTAAAATCCATTATGATTTATACGTTAACAGAAAATAAAATATCTATTGTAATTAAAACCCGTTTCTATTTCTATACCTGCTAATAACCCTAGATTTTTTTTCTATTATTATTTGTTTATTATCTTATTATTATATAATAAAAAGAAAAAAAAGGTATAGGGGAAGAAAAATGAATTAGGGCAAAAGATCGGGGGGGGGGGTATATTTTAAGTTATAATGCTTACAAGTTGCATAACTTAAGTTTTATTATTTTAGTTTAAACAGTTTAAATGTATAAAATACTTATATTTTATATACTAAACCCACATAACTAATATGCTTTATTTGTGTATTTACTAAGATTTAAAACTATAATATTTATCCCCTCCCTAGAGGGGGTGGGGGCGAAAAATAAATATAATAAACAAATACCTATTACCTTTACATTAAATATAGCATTAATAGGAAAACAAAAACTAATAATTCTAAATAAAATAAATTTAAAATTTAATTTTAAAATAAACCATAGTATTAATTCTATTATAAATTACAATATATATATTATATAATATTTTTATATATATTAATTATTATTTATATATGATATGTGCATTTTTGTTAAATGTTTATCGTATTTTTTCTCGCAAAGCGCCAAAACAGTAAATAGTTAATAAAAGTAGTAATATAACATGTATATTATCAATTTATCTGTTTGTAGACATAATTTAAATGGTATATTATAGAAAAAAAAAAAAAAATAGTTGAAATATTCTTTTTTCCCCTATCTCATATTTTTTTTTTCTTTTTTTTATTCGCCCCAGGGGTTTAGTTTATTATCTTATTATTAGATAAAAAAAAAATCCAGGGATATGGAAAAAAAATTTTTTAATTAAATAAAATTAAAGTCAATATACTTACTATATTAAATCATTCATTTGGTATATAAATAAATAATAATAATAATAAAGTTAATACAGATATACTAGTACTAAGAGAACTGTTAATTGTTATATTTTCAGGCTTAAATGAAATACTTACTGGGTTTTTTAGATTTCCCATTCTTGCCTTATTTGAAAAAGATGTTAAATAAGCAGATAAGTTTAAATTATGTAAAACAGGATTTTCTTTATAATCATGTTTAAAAAAGAAAATTTGTTTTATAAGATTTAAATAATAGGCTGCACCTATCACACTAGTAAGTATAGCAATTAATGACATAAATATGTAACCACTGTCTAACGCAGCACTTAATATCATCTGTTTAGCAAAGAATCCTATAATAGGTGGTATTCCTACAAATGAAAATAAAGTAATTGACAAGCTAATAGCTATAAAGGGATTTATATAAAAGTATCCTTTAATTTGATTTGTTAATTGTATTGGAGAGTTATTTTTGTCTATTAAATTATCTCTATCTTGTTCAGTTTTATTTATTTCAAAACTTCCATCTTTTTTCTCCCCTTTATCTTTGTATACATAAAAATATAAAGTAAATCCTATAGTTACTAATATAATAAATGCATTTAAGTTTGAAATGGTATACTGTAAAATATAAAATATATATGATTGTATAGATTCTGTACTGTTTATAGATAATGCTAGCAGGATAAATCCTACATGACTTATCGTACTATATGCAAATAATCTTTTTATTCTGAATTGTGTTAATCCTAAAAGGGAACCTATCACTAAAGATAATAAACTACTTAAAATAAATATACTTTTTCAAGAAAAATTTAAAAAACTTTGCTCTGTATAATAAACTAATTCTAAAAAGAAAGCAAAAATAGATATTTTTGCAATTATAGCTACGTATGTTGTTACTATTGTAGGTATACCGTCATACACATCTGGAGATCAAAAATGAAATGGTGCTGCACTTACTTTAAATAAAAATCCTACTGAAAGGATTATTAATGATAAATGTAAATAATGTGACTCATATAAATACATTATACTTTGTGTATTATTAACATCACTTATACTTGATATTATATATAAATTATCTAAGTTACTTGTACCTGAATTTGCATATAATAATGCAGAACCTAGTAATATAAAACAAGAAGAAAGTCCACCTAATAAAAAGTAAGTTAATCCACTGGCAGTACTTGATTCTGAATCCCTATACAAAGTAGATAATATGTATAATCCATAACTTTGTAATTCTATTGATAAAAAAACAGATATTAAGTCTGCAGTACTCATTAAAAATACCGCTCCACACAATATAAATACAATAATTAATGAATATTCTATTATACGAAATTGTTGTCCAGTTTTGTTTGAAATTAAATTTTTGTTATATATTAATTTGTTAAAAATTAAATTATAAATAGAAGAGTACTCTTTTTTAAATATTTTTCTAGGATAAAATGAAGTTAATGTTAATATTACTGCACTAACTAAAAATATAAATATATTAAATGATTGTGTAAATGTTGTAACATTAAATAAACTACCAAATATCCCAATACCCTTTGCTAAAGCTTTAATATATAGGTTAAAATATGCTAAAATACTAGATAATATAAGAGTTGTTATTACAATTCTAGAATATAGTATAGATTTTTCTCGTTTTAAAGTTAAAGCATTTGAAAGTAATAAAAAAATTAATGAATATATTAACATCGTGTATTTTTTTTTTCTCTTGCCCCTACCCTTTATCTTTTTTTTTTTTAATTCGCCCCCTCAGGGGTTTAGTTTATTATCTTATTATTAGATAAAAAAGAAATCCAGGGATGGCAAAAAAATACTAAAAAGTGAAAAAATTTTTAAATCATATATGTATAATACTTTATATTCATAAATATTTTATTAATGCAAAAAAACATGTTTATAAGCCCTTATAATATTACCGTATGCATAATTTAAAAATAATATATATTTTTATTAACATATATCATAAACCATATCAAAAAAAAAAAAAATAATAAAACTATTCATAAAGTATTACTGTTTTATTGTAATTACTATGGCCCCTACCATAGCTAATAGTAATATTATAGATGTTAGTATTAATCATATAGGGTATACTGTATAAATCACATTACCTATACTTGTTATGTGAGAAACTTCTGATATTGATGCATCTCATACTTGCGAATTTGCAAAAAATAAATTATTCTCTTTATAATTAAATAAATTATTAATTATATTATTATAGCTATTATTAATATCTAAATTTTCTACATAATATATTTTATTTGATTGACTACTATAATTATTTAAATCTAAAGCATAATTAGACGGAAATAATTTATGAAATGTAATATTAAAAAATATACCAATCATTATTGCAAGAGGTATACTGTTATTATTATCAGTTATAAGTTCAGAAACTCTAACATTAATCAACATTAATATAAATAAAAATAATATAGAAACTGCCCCTACGTAAACTAAAAGATAAGATAAACCTATAAAATTGATACCTAGCATCATTAAGTAACCTGCTATACTAAGAAATAATCCGATTAGAAATAATACTGATACTATTGGATTTTTGCTAACAATTACAAGTATTCCACATAATATAGATAATAATGTTATAATATTTAATGTATTATATGCTAACCCATTAGTAAAAGTTTCGATTAAAATATGCAATTTTTCCATGTATGTAAAAAAAAAAATAATAATCTCTTAAATGAGAATGTGTATATACGAAAAAATTTTGTAAAGTGTAAAAAAAAAAAGGAAGTTAAGGATTTAAATTATAATATATACTCTCTTTTCCTATCTTTATAGGGGTATAAAGTAAAAAAAAAAATTTTTTTTTCATGGGTATTTATAAGCTAATTTTTGTTTTCCTTTTCCCTGTAGGACTAGGAAAACAGGGAAAAGGGTTAGATAAAACTAAAATAATACTTTTTAAAGGTTTAGTTTTTCAAATAGTATACGTTATATCCTAATTATATATTTTCTGTTATAAACCTGGATTTTTATCCATTTTAATTTATTATAAAGTTGTAGACTTTCCCGTTTTAATACCTAAAGGTACTAAAAACCCATACGTAAATACCACAAATTTTATTAATTTTTTATTAATATTTCAATATTTAAAGAAAAGAACTTTATTTCTATATCTTTATTATTGTTCTCTTAATCATGTTAAAAATTTTTCAAGTGACAATGATTCTATTACAATAGGCATTGAGCTATGTAAAATTCCACATATTTCTGAACATTGTCCAAAGAATGACCCTTCTCTATTTACTAAAACAGATATTTGGTTAAGTCTACCAGGATACGCGTCACATTTAATCCCAAGAGCAGGACATGCATAAGAATGTATAACATCTCCAGAAGAGATGATAAATCTAACATGAGTTAACTCAGGTAACATCACTCTATTATCTACTTCTAACATTCTAAGCGCTCCTTCTTCTAAGTCAGATTCTGGTACAAGATAGGAGTCAAACTCTAATTCTTCATTTTCATCACTTAAAAAGTCAGGATATTGGTAGCTTCAGTATCATTGGTGTCCTTCTACAAAAACTGTTAAAGATGGATCTGTAACTTCATCCATTAAATATAATAATTTAAAAGATGTGAAAGCGATAAAAATTAAAATTAATCCAGGAGTAATAGTTCAAATTAATTCAACTAATGTCCCATGACTAACATATTTATTACTTATAGCTGATTTTCCTGCTACAAATTTTGATACTATTGAAGTTAAAATTCAACCTACTGAAAAAAGTATAATTATCAAATAAAACATAATATTATCATGTAATTCTACTAATGCTTCCATTTGTGGGCTTGCACTATCTTGGAAATATAATCCTCAAGGTCTAGGTGCGTCACACACTAGTGTTTGAAAAAAATTTAAATTAGTCATTTTGTTTTTTGTTTATTTTGCTTTTATGGCCTTGCCACTTAAAGAAACTATTCATCTATTTAGAAACAGAAAATAACGCATAACTGTTATTTTCTGTTTACTAACATGCTAATATTTAAACATATATCCAAGTTGAGTAATGTTCAATAATATAAAATATTTAAAATAAGTTTAAAAACTTTGTTAATTACAAAGGTGTGTTAAAGATAAGAAACATTAAAAGAAAGTTATCCTATTAATTTGTGTACAAAGCCTAATATGGTTTTTTTT
>JAFMPE010130822.1:4776-14877 GCA_024759925.1 Ficus religiosa
TTTTTTTCTTAGGAAGAGGAAAGAAATTATTACTTTAATCTTGTTTGGTCATTTTAATATGGTAGAATCAGACACAAAATAAAATTTATAATTAAAAATTTTCTCATCCATTCTCATTGTCTCTGCAACCAAACAACTAGTATTTTATTCTCTCCTAGAGTCAGATTCTTTCCTTCCACTTTTCACCTCTACCAAACATATCTAACGCTGCTCGGGGTGAGCTAGAGGATGATTTAGATACAACTATAAACAACGGGTCTCTATAATCAAATTTCAGACAACGATAGATATAAGACGGTCTTCATATATTACAATTTTATATGAATAACTTAAAAAATAAAAATAAAAATAAAAACATTTATTTGTCTTTTAGCTACTGCAGCTGTAGAAATTTATGCTTCTTCACACCCACAAGAAATACTTCTAAAACCTAAGAACCGTCCATGAACACAGCACCATGCCCAATGGCTTTCATGAACTTCTTCAACAAAAGAACCACAATAGCAATGGTGAGTCCCACGGCAGCCCAAGTGAACAACCGATCGTCTGCCGCTCTTTGAACCCTCGCTTCCCGCCTCTGCAGCACCTGATTACTTGAGTGAATCTCTGTTGCAGCTCTCGCTCTTGCAGGTGGGGGACTGGCGTTGGCAGGTACTTCTTGATGTTCCTCAACAACCCTCTCCCCAACCAATGGATCGGGTAGCCCCTCCAACGCAGGTGAAACATCACCATTTTGAGCGTTTGCTTGAGCAGTATCCTCCTCGCACTTTGTAGGTTGTTCCTCAGGGGTATCTGATGGGCTGAGTTGAGGAACAGGAGGTGCCTTGCTTAGCATATATTCATGAATCTGGGATTTTTATATATGTTACAATTAGCGCATGAATCATCAAATTTACAGATTGGATTAAAAAAAAAAAAAAAAATCCAAAATGTAAAAATAATGTCTGTTGAAGTACTTGACAAACAACATACCTCATCAATGAACTTTTGACGTTCAGGAGTGCCGAATTTGGGGGATGCTTCACGAGATTTAATGGCCAGCGCCCGCCTCTCTTCCTTCTTGTAGTCCAGAGAACCCACTGCACCATTTGGGCTGGTGGGCATGAACGCAATAAGTGCAACTAAAGCAGTCCGCACTGCAAAAAGTAACTCCAGATTAGCAAAATTAAAATATGAAAAATGGAATTTTTGGCTATCTTTTGTATCGTTACTTTAGAAAAGGAAATGTACCACTCCATGATGGCTGCCAGTGCTCAGGATGGTGATTTGATATGCTTAAACAAATCTTCGTTTGCGTTTCAAAACGACCATTTGGCTGAAAAAGAAAATCAAAAGCATAATTCTTAGCATTTAAAGTTGGGAAAAGCTTTACTATAGAAGATTCCCAAACCACAAGATATAGCATAAGACCAAAAAGGATGGAGGCTAACAATATTATACCGTCAACAACATAAAGGAAGGAGGCTTGAAGGGATATTCTGCAGGCAACTGGATTCGCCCATGATAGATCCCACCCTCGAATTCGGTTTCACAGGGACCCCTGATTGCGAATTGCCACTCGAAGATATTCTCCTGCATGCAAAACCTATGAGCTTACAACCACATACATTCAAACATCTAGGACTAATTCACACAAAACTTCTTTAATCAAACACATCAGCAAGAGGAACTTCTCAAAAAACGGAATAAACTAAACTAAATGAGGGAACGAAACAGCGGAATGCAGATCGAAACGGTGTATTAAACTTGTGAAAATTACAGTGCAGTGTCACACAAAAATCCCAAATATTAAACAACTGCTTTGGGGATTTTGAAGTACAGTAACATTAAAATATCCATGAATAGACATCAAAAACAGCCATGAATAGATAATTCGACCTAATCGCAACAAATCGATCCGTTACACAGAGGAACTGTGCAATATCTTAATGCCATTTCAGTGGCCGACAAAAACCTAATCTTTGGAATCTGAAGAACAACCTAATTTCAAGCTGAAATCAAATTGCAAACAAAATCACTGGTTGATCGGGAAAATTAGGGATCTTTCAAAAGAAAAAAACCAAGAAAATAAAAATAAAAATAAAAATCGCGAACTCAAAATAAAAAATTTCACCACAAATTCATTTGAACTTCAGAGAAAAGACCTAAATCAATTAATCAGCTAAAGAAATTCATGAAAATAATAATTAAAAAAAAACCTCGAGAGGTAAGCTCATGAAATCGTCGGAGGGATTAGACTGCATCTCCTTCACCTCCTGCAGAATCCTCTTCACCGCCGGGTTTTTCAGGTTATACTTGTCCTCCGCCATGCCTCCGCCGCCGTCCAATCAGCGATTGTATATCTAGAGAGAGGGAGGGAGGGAGGGAGGGAGACACTCGAGATCGGAGATGGACTTTGTTGGTTTGGTGGAGATATAAGGAGCTTTTTTTTTTTTTTTCTTTTTTTGAAGACTTGAGTCAACGACGTGTCGTCGTCATTCTTGCCGACACGTCATCTGATGTGGCTTTGCCTACGTGTCGGTGGTTTATTGGATGAAACTGAATCGCTGTTTCGACCGTTCGTTTTAGTGCTTCTGTGACTCATTTCGTTTTATTAACACGTAGTTGATGTGAGAATTGGACCACCACTAATTTTTCCAGGGAGATTAAAACAAAAAACAAATTAGTGGAATTCTAAATGAGACTCCTCAGTCCACCTTGGGGTAAAAATTTTAGATAGATTAAGAAGATACACAAAACAATCATAAAACCAACCACGCATGATTATAATTCATTAAAACATTTTAAAGAAATTTCATCAAAAAAAAAAAAAAACTCCGGCGATCACCTCCTCCGTCCACCAGCTGGTCCTCCACCATCGACAACTTCGATACAGCCATGGTAGTGGCGACGGATCTCTCGACGGAGCCACCGGATCATGATCGAACAACCCAAGACCCACGACGACGCCGAAACGGACGCCAGATCGGGGATTGCGGGCGGGGTGGGGGAGCTTCGGAGTTGGGGGGGAAGACGGAGGCATGAAGGTGTCGACGGCGCCGGGGAAATGTCGGAGTTGGGGGCAAGACGGAGGCATGGAGGAAGGGAGTCGCCTGGTGATGGTTCGCTGAACCATCGCCGGGGGGGCTGAGTCGGGTGGTGGTGCTGGGTCGCCGTCGCGGGGGGGGGGGCAATGGGGAGTTGGTTGGCATGGAGGAGTTCTTTTTTTTTTTTTTTTTGTTTTTTAAATTTATTTTTTATGTGTCTTATAATCACGTGTGTTGGAGCACATAATAAATTTCTCATGCACATGACATCTAGACTATATCAATCACATCATTTGGTAAGAAATTTTTATCTCCTTAATGTGATAAAAAAGTTTGCATCATTGTAGAATTCCCCAACAAATTAATATTAGCAAAAGAAAATTAAAAAAAAAGAAAGAAAACAAATTTCTTTGATAGGAGGAGAAAGCATATCGTTTTAAGTTTAAAAGTTTTGTCGTTTGGACCAAAAACGACATCTAACTGTTGCTTTGAGAAGTAGTGTTGTCGTTTAGTCATGAAAACGACATGTCGTCACATTGTTGATGTCTTCTGTCGTGTACAGAAATAAGTGGCATGTCGTTTTTGGTTTGTGTTCAAAAATATATCATGTTACCCTACGAGAGTTACTTATTTATTTATTTTAATTCAATTCCTACCAAGTTTTCATTTTATCTTTTTTCTGTAGCTTAATAATACGTTTGGTAGGGGGAGAGGACAAGGATAAAGAGATATAAAATAATCAATAGGAATCAGAGAAGGGAAAATTATCTGCCGTTTGATGTTAAAATATGGAAATTCCTATAATACTAGTTTACCTATTTTTTATAATACTTTTTTTTTAAATTAGGTAAAAAAAATTTTATCTAGTTGTTAGTGTGATTTCCTAGCAGAGGATAAAAATAAAAAAAAAATGTAAGAACTTCCATTTTTCATCCCAGTCAAACATAGTGTAAGCAACTAAGCATTCGTCTCAGTCTTGCAGATTCCAAACTACATCTTTTCACCCGAGAAATTTTGTTGTCGTTTATGTGTTTTACTGGTAGTTTTCTGTCGTTTTTAGTAATAAGCGGCGTGTCACTCTTTGTTGTGGTTTATAAACGACATCATGTCTGCATCATTTCGTTAGCAAAATAAACGGCATGCCGTGTTTCATGTTTAAGTGTGTTTGACGCATTTGATAAACGACATGTTTTGCCTCTGTAGAAGTTACATGTCAGCCTTTTCTATCGTTTCAAGAAACAAACGACATGTCTTTTTGGGTTCAAGAATTTGACGCACTGTATATAACTTCATGCTGTTTCCATTGGAAATCTTGTTGTCGTTTCTCCTCAAAACCAACTGTCGTACAACTGATACACGACATGTCGTTGAGTGGTCTACTCATGACTGTATGACGCCTTTACTGTGGTTTATTGCTACACGTCACTCAATGTGAAAAGAAAAAAAAAAAAAGATAAATAGACAATTTTTAAACACTTATTTAATAAATGACCGACTTTTTTTTTTTTTTTTCTTTTTATTTTTCTTAAAGAAAATGGTCATTAGATATTGCGCTTCCTTAATTTCAATATCTCATAATAAACCGTTGGAGAAACTACTTTCAATTGCTAGATTTACTGCTAGATTAGCAGAGGAGTACTGATGGAGGGTGCAAAGTAAAAGCGTCCCTGCAAAACCTCCTGCTTTTGTCGTTTCCAAAGCTTCTAGAAATACTTAATTATAAATTATGTATAGACATATACATATTCATATTCTTCCTTGTACCTCACGCAACGATCACTGGTGAACTGTATTGCTCAATAAACTATTCTAGTGTCTGTGCTTGGTTGGACACACCTCTGAATATTATTCAAATACCATGTTTTTTGTCAGTTTATGACAAACTTGATTTGAGCCTCTACAAAAGTTTCATGCAACTCCCCACACTAACGGACAATTGTTGTCGACAAAGTCATACCGGCTTTCCTATAAATTAGAAAAAAATGTCATTTTAATGAAACAGGCCACCTTGTTAATGTCAACACATCAATATCATTGAAAATGTACAAGGGAACATGGGCTTGGGACTATGTCAAAATATGCATATAAAAAATAGTGGAAGATTTGGTCATTTACAAAGGAACTTTGGAATATAGAAATAAAAGATCTTGTGGTTTGATTTGCTTAGTATACAAGACTTTGTAACTTCAAAGGAAGAACCAATAGAGCTTAGAGAATGAGTTTCCAATTTGAGCACCAGAATTCTCTTTTCTCTTTTGAAGGTTTCACTTTTGATGTAGTTGATCAAGAAATACTTTGTACTCCTACTCAAAGTTTGAACCACATTAGCCCGATGGACTATGGCTACTGCCGTGATGGACACGCGACAGACGAGTTCGTCTTCTCCAAATACGAGTTACAACAACAACATCAACAATCTTCGAGTCTTGGTGATCCTCAAAAGCATGAAATCGCACCCCAAATTGAAGCATCCCCAACTTTGGAACCGAATATTGGAGTCAAGGAGTATCCGTTTTCTTTAGCTGCTCTCGAGATCTTGAACAACCATGGAAGCGGGTTTAAGCGGTTAAAGGGGAGAAGAATCATTGTGCCGTATGATGACACAGCAACAGTCAATGAGGGGGGTGAAGATCAAAAACGATCAACTGAAGAGATTTTGAGAATTGCTGGCGAAAGATTCATCAAGCACTCATCCCAGCAGGCAACAGGCCATCCTTTTCGATCGTCGTTCTCGGGCCTTTCTTATGAAGAGATGAAGAATGTTGAGCTTGTGGAGTTGCTTCTATCTTCAGCTGAGAAAGTAGAGTGTCAACAGTATGAAAGCGCGAGAAGATTACTCAACTTGTGTGGTCATCTGTCTTCGGATGCAGGGAATCCTGTTCAAAGGGTGGTTTACTATTTATGTGAAGCTCTAAAGGAAAAGATTGATAGGGAAACGGGAGGGATTTCGTCAAAGGGTACGACGAAAAATTGTCTGTCGTTCGATGTTGATAAAGCAATGGAGGTTCCAGATGCCCCTAAGCTCGCGTTTCACCAAGAACTTCCTTTCTCTCAGGTGGAAAAGTTTGCAGGAATCCAGGCCATTGTAGAAAGTATTGGTGAAGCAAAGAAGATTCATGTTATTGATCTTCGAATCGCGAATGGTGTTCAATGGACAGTTTTGATGCAAGCTCTCGCATCTCGCCAAGAGTGCCAAATCGAACTTTTCAAGATAACAGCCCTTGTAAACAATTCAATGCATGCCATTGAGAAGACAGGTAAGTGGTTGTCTAATTTTGCCTCTACTATGAACGTTCCATTTTCTTTCAAGATAGTTATGGTGCCAAACATGTTGGACCTCAAAGAAGATCTTTTCGAATTGGACGCCGACGAAACAATTGCGGTTTACTCGTCTTTCGCCTTGAGATGCATGCTTGCACAGCCAGCTCAATTAGAGTCTTTGATGAGAGTGATTAGGGGCCTAAATCCATGTGTGATGGTTGTGGCTGAAGTCGAGGCAAACCACAATTCGCGGGCCTTTGTGAACCGTTTCATTGAGGCCCTCTTCTTCTACGGGACATTGTTCGATTGCCTTGAGACTTTCATGAAAAGGGATGAGCCGAATAGAATGATTGCGGAAGCATTATATTGTTTTGAGGCAATGAGAAACATTGTGGCTTACGAGGGAGAAGAGAGGCAGATTCGGAATGTGAAGTTCGATGTTTGGAGGGCGTTTTTCGAGAGGTACGGGATGGCGGAGCTAGAATTGAGCCCATCATCCATTTACCAAGCAAAGTTGGTGACTAAGAATTTTGCATTTGGGAGTTCTTGCACACTTGAAATGGATGGAAAATGCCTCATGATGGGGTGGAAGGGTACACCACTTCAATCTCTTTCTGTTTGGAAGTTCCTTTAGCTACACTTTTCTTGCTCAAGATGGTATACATATAGATATATATATATATATATATACATTTATATTTTAGTCTTTTATACCTATTCTCTTCCTAGATTCAGTTCCAAGTTATACATGTTTGGAAAATCTAAGTTGTCAACAAATATTAGCTCCAGATTTCTGATTCAAGGTCAAACTGTTGACCGTGATTCTTAGCTCCTCTGTAAAATTATCTAGAGTGGAAGTTGTTTGGACGTTTGTAGTTCATACTTTATGTTCATGAAAATTAAACATGTTGATTAAGGTTCAGAGTTTGCGGTCGTTTAAGAGGAAAATGTTTTTCTTCTTCTTCTTCTTCTTTTTTAAGCATGTGTTTGGTGCTAAGATTTGGATGGTAGAATTTGGGTTTGAATTGGTTGTGTGTTTATTGAGGCATTTGAATTACCAGAGTTAAAAACTATGAAAACTTGAAATGTGGTTGGAAAAAAAAAAATCAATATGAGCTTGTTTTGTTCATCTCGAAATTCTATGCAATTAAAAAAAATCATCTCATTTGGACTTGTCTATGCAAAGTTATGGACTTTTAAAGTTTAAGTTACAAAACTGTGTGAATAATGAAACTGAAGGAAAAAAAAAAACAAAAACTGAATTGTAATTGTATTGTTTGGATTGTGCGTCCAAATCATGTTAAATGTGGCAAAGAAACTAGATGTCGTTTGTCAAGGATACCTTGAATTTCGAAAGTTTGATATCGTCGAATTTAGAACATGTCGATTGTAGTCGAAGGTTATTAGCTCCAGTTTAAAGGAACATGCATTTTTTTCTTTTTCGTTTTTGTTTTTGTCCCCGCTAGAAGAAAGGATATGTTGTAAGTTGGAAGTGAAAACGACAGACTGTTTGTACTTTGTACCCTAAAGTTTTGGCGTCGTTTGTTTATTTATTAGCAACAGAAGAAACCATAAGTTCAAATTCAATGAATGAAGGGCAAACAACACAAACAAACAATGGAAACAAAAGGCTTAACAAACAGATGGTATACCAGCAACCAATAACAGCCAACATAAAAATTAGGTAAATTTAGTGTTTGAATGCATGTGTTTGGAAAAGAAAAATATGCCAAATGATTTAGTTGTAAAATCTAACTGAAAAAAAACTAATCCAAATATCAGTGACCAGTTTTGGTTTCTCCTCCTTTGTGAGGTCTGGCCAAAAAAAAAAAAAAAAAAAGGAAAGAAAGAAAGAAAGAAAAAAAAAAAAAAGATATTTGGCATCCAAAATTTGAAAACAATTTGGTGCCTTTTATTGGAGAATACAAATAATTATTATATTTATTATTTTAGAAATACTTGTAAATATCTAGTTAGTTTCCTTGGTTAGATTTTCTAGTTTTATTTGATTTGTAAAATCCTTATTTTAAGGAAATTATCTTAATTAGGAAAGTTTGAATTTTGCAATTTGCGTGTATATATATTTCATCTCATCAACGAAAAAGTATTATTTGCAAACTAACTAGATATTTACAAAATGAAAAAGTATATATATTTCATCTCATCAAACTAATTATTTACATTCTCCTATACCTTCAGCATCTATTCATCCTTACAAAATGAAAAACATGGAATAATTTTACTCCAATGTTTGTTAAGCATATTCTTTACATTTTGTCTGTCTTATTATTCTTGTTGGTTACTAAACAATCACTTTGTCTTTTTTTACAAAATTGTTATGTTATTATTTCTTTTATTTCAATTTTGGCCCTCTTTTTCTTGAATGAAATTCTTAGGAGTTATCGTCTGTAGAAGTTTCCATGACAAATTATTTAAACCTGCTTGGTGCTTTTGCTTACATTGTTTGAGTTCTTGTTTATGTTTTATATATTTGTTTTGAACAAGAGTGTTATTGTTTTTATTCCAAACCATATAATAAAAACAGTAGTTACAAGTGGCCTTTCATATAAAATAACGTAAATAAATTAGGCCAACTTGACAATATCAACATATCAATATCATTGTTAGGTACCGGACTTGAGAGCTTGGAATTTGGTACTTTGTCCCCACTCCAATGTATATATAATATATATGTTAAAGAGCTGTTGATTTTCAATACGTTCATCATAATTTACTAAGAAGAAAAAAAAAATAGAGCCCAGAAAATGAGTTTCGATTTTGAGCTAGAGAATGCCATGTTCTCCTCAGAGGACTTCAATTTTCAAGAAATTCAAGACCCGCTACTTAGTTCTATTGATTCCAGTTTTAATGGCATCGAAGAAATGAATAGCCAAGTTCATTTCAATGGAGCTGAAGAGTGGAGTGACTTTGGGGCTAATCCTTCCTTTCTGTTTGACAATGGCAACTATCAAGATGAATTTCACTTGCAAGATCAGCAACACCAACAATCAGTTTCCGTCAATGGATTGCTCGGTGACGATCATCGCAATGACACGGTCCCGCCAGCACTTGAAGCATGTCTAGAGGAGACAACAGCAAATATTATTGGTGATGAGATTACAGCCACAACTTTAGCCCCTCAAGATGTTGGAGTCAAGAAGGGTAAGGGATATCCATTCTCTTTAACTGCTCTTGAGCTATTAAACAACTACGGAAGCGGGTTTAAGAGATTGAAAGGGGAGAGGATCATTGAGCCCATCAAGTATGGAAATCATGGTAACAATGTTGAGGCAGAGGCTGCAGAGGATAGGAGATCTGCTGAAGAAATCTTGAGGGTTGCCGGTGCGAGGTTCATTCAGTCCTATTCGCCGCAGGAGAGTAGCGGCCACCCTTTTGAGTGGTCCTTCTCTGGCCTTTCCGATGAAGAGACCAAAGATGTTGAGCTTGTGGAGTTGCTTCTATCTTCGGCTGAGAAAGTAGGGCGTCAACAGTATGAAAGTGCTAGTAGATTGCTCAATCTTTGCGATTACTTGTCTTCCAACACCGGAAATCCAGTTCAAAGGGTGGTTTACTATTTCTGTGAAGCTCTCAAGGAAAAGGTTGATAGAGAAACAGGAAGGCTTGGATCATCAAAGGGGTCGGGGAAAAGGCACCGGTTATTTGATATCTACAATCCTAGCTTGGTTCCTGGCGTGCCTGGGATCGCTTTTCACCAAGGACTCCCTGTCTTCCAAGCGGAAAAATGCGCAGGAGTGCAGGCCATTGTGGAAAGCATTGCTGAAGCAAAGAAGGTTCATGTGATCGATCTTAGGAT
>JAFMPE010130834.1:1998-12098 GCA_024759925.1 Ficus religiosa
CAGAGTTCGATTAAAAAAAGAAAAATGGAACCTGAAGATCAAGTGACGCAAGATAAGGAAGATAATCAGCTATATTAAAAGCTCCCGCCAAGCTCTTGGCCTCATCAACAAGCTCCCTTAGACCGTACTTCTCGTCACCTATGCTCGTCCCTAATATCATCCTACACGCAATGTCCGCATTAACTTCCCCCACCATTCTACTCACATCCACCACCTCCTCCGCCGCCGCCGCTCTCCTAATGGCCGCCACCAGCGATCCCGCCTCTTCCCTCCTCAACGGCGCGAACGATTCGACCTTCGATGCATTGAGCATATGTAGATTGCACAATTTCCTCACGTCACGCCAGTACGGGCTGTAGTCCGTGAAGGCCATTCCCTTGGTGCCGTACCATATGTTCTCCGAGACTTGCCCCTTCGGTCGGCCGGCGAACACGGTGTCGTGTGTTTTGAGGAAGAGCTCCGCGGCTTGTGGAGACGATACTACGATGGTTGGGACTTGGCCTAGTTTTAGGGACATTATTGGTCCGTACTTTTTGGCTAGGTTTTGGAGGCCACGGTGCGGTAGGGCGGTTAACATGTGGAGGTTTCCGATGATCGGTAGCGGTCGGGGCCCGGGGAGACGTTTCTTGCCGTTTCTATGGTGGCTTTGGCCGGAGAATAGTAGAAGAAGTGATGATAGGGAACCGAGAATGACTAGGAAAACAGCTAAAATTATTGTAAGAGACATAGTTTTTTGTGTCAAGTTTGTTTGCAAAAAACGTGGAGGTTATTTAAGCTAACAATGTTTCATCTAGTTGGATTTCTGAGGTTCCTTGATTGTTGTTTCCTGTATTTATTATCATTATTATCATTGTGTGCGTGTGCATGGCGCTAGATTCTCTGTTCTACCGTGATAATTTAAGTTTTATGAGAATAATTGATCAATAACACGTTTCCTTATCCAATCAGGCGACCAAGGACCATGAGTGAGTATAATCACTCTAGTCTTGCATCATCTTTTTGACCCAAAAAAAAATGGGAGGCGGACATACTAATTGCCAATTCAAATTTGTCTTGCATTCTTCTCATATATATATATTGTGAGGACGTTTATATGGATCAGATTATACGGATTAAAATTCAATCTATAATTCAATTTATAACTTTCAAATTGAAAAACCTCAATCTGTTAGTTGCACAATTATTCGACCCAATCTGGTACAAAAACGACAGATACTATGAATTGAATTCTTGGATTCAAAGATTGAGACTCTGAAATTAAAATATTTAACATCAAATAGTTCAATAATACAATTAAATTTATAAAGGTTTCGATAATAAAATAAACTATAATTATTACATTAATACATTGTTAAAAAAAAATTCAATTTAAATTAAAATAAAGTTTTCGTCACTCCTTAGCAAAATTTTGTGTTAATTCAGTGTCCATAACTTTTGAAAATTTTATAATATGTATTTATAGTTTGGATTTACGAATTATAAATCCTCAATAAGCAATCCTACTGATAATGTTTATATTGAGAAAATCCTAATTTGTTACTAAATCAAAATCATTCTAATCTTTTTTTTAATGATATTCTAATCCGATTAAATCTGATAAATTGGATATTATGCGAAATAAGCGGATTTATAGATTTGGTGAATATCTCTAATTTGTTGTATATATATTTAAGAGAATTGTGCTGAATTCATAAATGGACGCAACCTTAGTGGTTGATGATGTCGGTTTCATGAATCTGCCGCGACACAAGAATTGCACAAGTATACACACCAGATTTTTCTTCAATCTCAACTATTCAACTTAATTTAGCTCTCGATTTGTCGCTTTCTCATTTAAAAGTCTTTTTAATGGTCCACGTTTGGCTGTGAAATTTATGAATTCAACTTAATGTGGGGTCTAATTGTTGCTGTCAACATTCCAAATTCATCTTGTTAATTTTCTCTTTCCATCTAATTTATTTCCTTTGCAATCCAGACAATCAAGTGTATAATGAGTTATTTTTATTAACTCCAATAATGCATTTCTCTTTGCTACATGATCAACAGCAGCCGCCGTTTCTTACTAAGCTTCCGATAAAAAACATATATTTAAAATTGAATTTATAAGTTAAAGTTGATCGATTTTTAAAAATTAGTTAAAATTTTTATTGAGTTAGAAAAAAAAAAAAAAGACAATAAAACTAAGACTAGAAACTTAGGTTTGAACCTAAAAATCAAACATAAACTAAGACCAGTAGAGTTCGGTAGACATATTGTGTATATGTATATTTCAATCTCTGTGGGACGATACTCGACATTTTGTCACTTTATTACTTGTGGCGATTCATTCACTTGCGAGCACACATGTAAAAAAAATACGCAACAGCTATCAACATTCCAAATTCATCTTGTTAATTTTCTCTTTCCGTCTAATTTATTTCCTTTGCAATCCAGACAAGTACGTGTACAATGAGTTATTTTTATTAAACGTCAAAATCAACTCCAATAATGTATTTCTCTTTGCTACATGATCAACGGCAGCCGCCGTTTCTTACTAAGCTTCCGTTTAAAATATAGGTTTGAAATTAAATTTTTAAGTTAAAATTCATTGATTTTTTAAAAATTAATTAAAATTTTTGTTCAGTTTTTTTTTTTTAAAGACAATTAACTGAGATTAAAAATTATATTTGAAGCTGAAAACCTAACCTAAACTCAGACTAGTAGAGTTCGGTAGACATATTGTGTATATGTATATAGTTACCCAAATAAATAATGGTGACAGCAAGAATCGATGAATACACTACAATTTCTTAATTATATTAGCATTTTCATAATGTACACATTGTATATAGAGTTAATCGTTTTAAAAAATATAGTAGAACTTGAAAAAAAAAAAAATCCATTGAAGATGAGAAAAATACATAGAAACTACTACTCAATTTAATCTTAATAGATTGACCACATAAATTTAGTCAAATTCGATCCACAAATATGTCATCGAAACTCTCAAGCTTTTTAAAGTGTCAAATTAGACACAACAAGTTAAACCAAAGAAAATGTGAAAACAACCTTTAACAAAATCCTATTAACCCTAAACACAAGACCAAAACCTACAATACTAGGAGCACCTCTAGCATCAATTACCATATGTGTTCACCTTGATTTAATCCTAAAGAGGAGGCAGTCATCTCATAACTATGATATCCAAAGCTACAAAACGTTTATTGATAATGTTAAATTTATAAAAATCAAGAGATCACTTTACAAATTATTCATGCAACCAATATCAATAGAATTTTAAGTGCCTCCCAAATCATATCCTAGGCCGAATCTATCGAGATGATTTTGTCTTTTAACTATAGTCAATAATTGATTGACCATAAATGCAAGTGAATCAATGATTGACCATTCAATCATTATTGAACAAATGGTCATTTAGCTAAATTTAAAATTAAAAAAAAAAGTTGGGTCATCCATTAAATTGGGTTATCAAATGAGTTAACTCATCCTAATTTTTCATAAAATAATCAGGAAAAAATTGTCGCAAAAAAATTTTTATAATGGCAATGGTCATGCCACCAAGGCTAAGTTTTCATCCATGAAGAGGCTCAAAGCAAGACTAGCTAGCCTTTTATATTGATGTAAAATTGCTTATTATTTCATTAAACATAGTTCAGAGCCACACACACACAAAGAGAGAGAGAGAGAGAGAGAGAGAGAGAGGAACTTGGAGAAGATTAACGTAATCTTCTCAACTTACTCAAAATACAGAATCCCTAAGTGACAAACATTGCCCTAGGAAACGCAAACGTAATTAGACACTATCTTTTCGGAGGTACAATTGATGTAACATGATTTAAGCAACTAGGCGATAAGTTGGCTTCGCAAGCAAGTGATTAGCCCTTACCATTGTTAGACCAAAAACCTCGGTCATATCAACGTCATTCGGTTTCATGCCATTAGGGAGTTCCCAACTAAAGCAGTGCACCAATTGAGCCAACACAAATCGGAGGGTCACAAGACCTAATTGCATTCCGGGACAGCCTCTACGACCAGACCCGAATGGCAGAAGTCGAAAATCTTGTCCTCCCAAGTCTATGTTGCTACCAATGAATCTTTCTGGATGAAACTCTTCAACATTCTCCGACCATACATTAGGATCTCTTCCTATCGCCCAAGTATTCACTATAATTCGTGATTTCTTCGGTATGAAATATTCCCCAATAGTAATATCTTCCCTAGACTCACGTGGAACTAGAAATGGCGTGACTGGATATAGCCTGAAGCTCTCACTTATGACCATGTTCAAGTAATCTAATTTTTCTAAATCCTTTTCTTCAACCATTCGATTTATTCCAACCGCACTTTGTAACTCGTCTTGAAGATTTTTCATCACTCTTGGGTTCCTTAGAAGCTCGGATAATGTCCACAATACCGACGTGGAACTAGTATCAAATGCACCTGTCACCATCTCGAACAAGACCGCTTTGATATTTGTTCGATCGATCACAAAAACATGGTCATCTTGCGGGTTCAAGGGTTGGTTCATGTATGAAAGCAACACGTCAACAAAGTCCCCGTGCCCAGCTTGTTGACTAGTACTTGCTGCTTGTTCATGTTCCACAATGATATTTTCCAGCACTTGGTCGATGGCCTTGCTAACTTTCTTCATGCGCCTTGTAAGTCCCTAAGACATGGGTTAAGAAATTCTGACATTAATGTGGCATCCATAGGATATGGTGTCATATATATACATTATATAATAATAATTTTATACAATTATTGTTTCTATTCTATCTTTCGACACCCAAAAAAAAAAAAAAAAAAAAAAGAAAAGAAAAGAAAAGAAAAACATCATACACACTCACATACATCTGTAACTGAAACAAACACTCTAGTGAAGCTATTCATTATAATTTTGTTTTTCGTACTAGGTGGTGATGAATAGAATTATTACTATTATTTTTGCTACGATAGAATATTAAAAAAATAAAAATAAAAATAAAAATAAAAACGAAAAAGAGGAGGAGGAATTGATTTGTGTGAACGTTTAGCCCTTTGTTGTTTGGACATGCTGTTAACCCAATGTCATAACCATGGATGGCAAGTTTTGATGGGCTACGCAAGAATCAATTCTGAGTTAAAGGCATAGAGAGTTTTAAGCGGACATCTCCATCCGCCGTTATACCACCACCATCACTGATGGTTCTTAATCAATTAATCTTAAACAGTTACCGATAAAATTGATCATTAGACAATTACGTAAACCTACGTACGTACTCAGTTTTATTAAATTTTGTAGATATGGTAATCTAAAAGTTTTCTAAATAGTATTTTAGTTTCTTTTCTTGATTTATTATTCTTTTATTAAAAGTTTAGTTTAATGAATTAAAAAAAAATAGTAGATAAGAAAATCGTAAGAAGAAAATGCTTGAATAAAAATTATTTTTAACAGAAATACATTAGAGAAATAACATCCATGAGAAAATAATAATTGAGAGAGTCAAAAATAAACACATTTAAACATGGACATGTTTGAGAACAACCGCATTAATAGAGCAATTAGAAAAAGAAAATTATGAGCATTATTTTTGAGGTTGTAATATTTTTATGGATTATATGAAAGATGATAAATATACAGAGATGTATTTGAGAAAAGATAATTATGAAGAGTTGTATTTGAGAAAAAATTGTTTTAATTGGGATAAATGAGAAAGAAAAAGTATTTAATAAGGTGTTGTTAAAAATTATAGATATAAAGGAAGCTCAATCAATGAAACAATAGAAATAGATGGGCTCTTATTTATGTACTGGTTATATGTTATATGTGTATGCCTCGTACACGTGAATTTAGTTTGTTTTATGTGTGTGTGTGTGTGTGTGTGTGTGTATTAATTTTTAAAATTTTATATTTAAAAAAAATTAGATATAATTTTTAAATAAAAGAAGCAAATCAAAAGTATTTTTCAAAATGTTAAGAGCAAAAGATGCAAAAAATAATAATAATAATAAAAAATAAATAAATAAATAAATAAAATACTAAAAAAGGTATAAGAAAAAAATTAAACCAAGTAAAAGCTTTTCGGCTCCAAAGAGAAACAATAGCAGTAAAGAATGGTAATACTAAATAATAAAGAAGCATGAAATGATTTCATCTGAAAAAGGAAAAAACCTGACAAATGGACAAAATATAAAGATGAAAGTTTTCAACAGTGAAAAAGCTTCAGCTTAATATAATAGTAATAGACATAAACAAGGATATATTTAAGAGAAAAAAGTAATTAAAAAAAAACTATGGTTTTAGGGAAAAGAGAAGGAAAAAAAAAAAAAAAAAAGCACACGTACAAAGCACGACCAAAATAAAAGAACGAATTATTCTAATACTAACCAAACAACAAAAAAAAAAAAAAAAAAAAAAGGAAATTTTTAAATGAAGACACCTTTGTGGAAAACAGAAAAGAAAATAAAAAAACAAAAACAAAAACAAAAAAAAAAAGTAAGACGAGAAAAACACAAGTTTCATTAGAACAAGACGGAAGCAAGACGTGGTCCACAAAGAAAAGAAAATATAAGATTTTGAATGCTTCAGAAACTTTTAACATGGTCCAAAAAAATAAAAAAATAAATAAATAAAGGAAAAACAAGAGAAATTAAATAGACAGACCTGAAGGTCAAGTGGCCCAAGATACGGTACAAAATCAGCTAGATTGAAAGCTCCAAGAAGGTCCGTTGACTCCTCAACAATCTTCTTCAAATCATACTTCTCATCCTTATTTCTCCCCAATATCATCTTGTAAGTTATGTCCTCACTAAGCTCCCTTATCTTTGCACTAACATCCACCACCTCCCCTGCCGCCGCCGCCTCCTTAAACCGCTCCACCAATGCCCGGACTTCCTCCCTCCGCAACGCCGCGAACGACTCGATCTTCAACCTGCTCAGCAGCTGCAGCGTGCACAGCTTCCTGAAGTTGCGCCAGTACGGCCCGTACTCGGCCACAGCCATTCCTTTTTTGCCGTAGGAAATGTAGTCGGAGGCTTGGAGTTTCGCGCGGCTGGCGAAGGCGATGTCGTGCGTCTTGAGGAAGAGCTCGGCGGCTTCCGGCGAAGAGATGACTATGGCAGGGACTTGGCCGAGCCGCAGGAACATGATGGGGCCGTATTTTTGGGCTAGGTCTCGGAGGCCGCGGTTCGGTAGGGTGGTTAGCATGTGGAGGTTGCCAATTATCGGCAGAGGCCGGGGACCGGGTGGAAGTTTTCGGCCATTTCTACTGTAGGTTTGGGCTGTGCGTCGGAGAATAAGGAACCAAAGAGGTCCGAGGATGACTAGGAGAATGGCTATTAGTATTGAGAGCATTTTTGTTTCTGGCCGGTGTAATTGTGTGGACGAGTATTCGAAGGTTGATTGTGTAGAGGTTTCTTATACATAAGCACATATATATATATTAATTGAAAGTACATGTCACGCTCATGGGTATTTAAGGGCCGTTTGGAGGGAGTACTTTCCAAAACATTTTTTTTTTTTTTAATTTTTGATTCAACTCAACTCAAGTCTAATCACAATATCTCCAAAAACTCCCAACATCAATTGTTTCCCCCAAACAGCCCCTTACTTTGTTAGATTTAATAGATACGATAATCAAAAAAATTTAAATAAAATAACTTGCAGGATCTACTATTTTAATCATCAATGGTTCATTTGAAAGCACCATTCAACATATTTTCTTCTTTAATTGTACTCTAATTTAATAATGTGTATTTCGGTTATCAGTGAGAGAGAAATAGTATGTAATGTGATTAATAAAAGCGGATAGAAAAAAAGAGAGATCACGCTTGTGCTGTGACTGATAAAAATAGATAGAAAACTCGAATGATAATAATGATTATATTGGATTTACTGATCAAATATATTTATATTTGAATAGAATATTTAAGACAACGTAACAAAATACATATTGCATTTCATTCAAATATAATGTAGAATAATATGTGTTTTCAAATGCTACATTAATTAACTTTTCAACGTCAATGATTAAGAACAGTTGTAGTTATATATCGCGTATTGATGTAAAATTTCAATATGAGCACTCATACATTATATCATTAAAAGATTAATTTCACAATTAAAAAATAATTTCTTTAGTAACAAAAATAAGGATTCTTACACAAAGCTTGCGTTTGGTTAGCCGGTTGGAGATAAAATTTTTAAATTGGTATTTGTTGACTTTTCAAAAACTAGATATAAATTTTGTTGACTTTTCAGAAAAAGACAAAAAGTAAAATGACAAAATACAGTTTAGTTCGAATTAAACTTAAATGTCGAACAAAGTCTAAAATTTTTTTAAAAGAAAAAAGATGTGAGAATATAGGTATATTTATGAAAAAAAAAATCTAATAGAATAGTTAATGGAAAAAATATTAGAAGATACTATAAAAAAAAAAAGTTGAGAAGGTCATGGAGAAAAAAAATGAGTAGGGGTTGGACAAAAGGGAAAAATTAGAAAGAAAAAGAAAGGGATATACCAAAGCGTCTCTAATTAATCTTTGTATACGTACATAGACATATTTACGTGTAGGATTTGTCCTCTATCCGGTAATGTAAACTTCAGTTACTGTGAATGTGAACTTTAGTTACTAGGAATGTAAATTCATACAGAAGAAAATACAAAATAAGAGGAATTTACTTTCACTCTAGTTATATTTCCTTTTACATAAATTCACATTTCTAATAACTAACTTCACATTAATAACAACTGAAATTTATATTATCGGATACTATATAGTACCCGATACGAGACTTTGTGTATACATGAATATAAGTATGTATATATACACACATACACGAATAGAAGTTCTTCAAGCTGTATTTGTTTCATATGCCCATTTTTAAAATGTGTGAAAAGATAGTAAAATAATATTTTTCCAACTTTTTCCACTAATATTATTCTCATTTTGAAAAAAAAAAAAAGGACATATTATTCTCGAACATATTTTGTACAGTATATTTCGGAATTCTTTTGAAATCTTTCTAAAATTTTCTCCCAATAATGCGTTATATCCAGCATCATTCTTCTCAATTTATAACTTTATAAATTAATTTTAAACGCCTTTTGTTTTCAAAAAAGAAAAACTTTTTATATATTCAAATACCATCTTATTTTCAAAATAAAATTACTTTCTTATTTTAAATAAAATGGTTCTCTATTTTAAAACTGAGTATGCGATGCGATCATGTCCTGAAAACGTTAGCCAGGAGGACGACTTGGTTTGAATTGCGTGGCGTCGATGGTTGAAGCAGTTAAGTCGGACTGAGTCAACAAATTAAGGTAGTGACGTCGGACTAGGAATATTCGTATGTCATCCCTATACCCCACCCAAGTAATGCATAGCTCATCAAAAGAAACTGAACAAAATACTTTTTGAGATTACATTTTGATTTTGTGTAGTTAAGAATAAATTTCTTGGATATTTCGATTCAAATTATATAAAAAAATGAGTAACAGATTAGAAACTTGAAAAATAAAGTGTTCGTTTTGGAGCATTTTGAGAATGATTAGTTTTATAATATTTTAAAAATGATTTTGAGATATTTTTTAAAATTTTGTTTATAGAAAAATTAGTTTCAGTACAAGAAAAAGTAAAATTATTTTGAGTATGTTTTTTAAAATAGTTTTTAAGTGTATAACCTTAGAAAATGAAAACAAAATATGAAAATAACTTTATTTCATTTTATAATTCCGTAGCGAAAACTAAAAATGATTTTTTGTTTTCATTTCTGTTTTCTAATTTTGTACAAAACAGATGCTATTTCAAAACCATTTCAAAAACATCTTTATTGAATACTATGAGATTTCTTTTCAAAATGTTTATAAAACAATATCAAATGTGCCCGGCCAAAGATTGGGTATGCATGATGTAGATATATAATTAGATATATGGATTTGATTCGTTATTCATTTTATAAATATATTGAAAAAATGGTTAGGAATTCATGGAAACTATGAAATTGTGAGCCATTTCTAATTATCTAAAAAAAGTGTTAACCAAATTCATAACATTTTCAACCATGTTTGTGGAATCCTTAGCTTCATCAATATATTATTCTCGAGTTTTTTTTTTTTTTT
>JAFMPE010130845.1:0-10483 GCA_024759925.1 Ficus religiosa
GGGGGGGAATAAGGGAGGGAGAGAGATGGCCTTCGGCTCCGGCGGCGGCATCGACTTCAGATCCAGGGGAGTAGGGGGTGGGAGAGGGAGGGTGGCAAGGAAGGGAAGGGGAGGGGAGAGAGAGGTCCCTCCTTTTTTTTTTTTTTTTTTTTAAATAAATATGAATAGGGGTATTTTTCTTCAAAAAAACACAAAATGTGCTTCTTATGTGATCATTCCATGAGTTTTTTAACGGAGTTAGAAAGAAAGGATTGGAATAGCCAAAAAATAAGAGTTTAGGGTTATCTTGGCCAAAAAAAAAAAAAGGACCAAACCGTCACCTTTAAAAGAGTTTATGGACTATTTAGACCAATTACTTTTCTTCAAATCATAAAAATAACTCCATCTCGTGTTTTATTGAATTAGGAATACCCAATTTTTCTGTCAGTTTTTTTATCGAAATTTTGATGAAAAAAGTAAAGTGGGGCCAAATTCAAAATTTAAAAGGCAAAATAATAGTTTTTTTAACTTCAGTGGCCAAGTGTGAATTACCCTAAAATTATGGATGCAAAAATAAAGGGTTATATGCAAGAATGCCATAAATTTGACACTTCATTATAATTATGCCCACTATAATATTAAAGTTGATAATTTTGTCATTTCATAACACTAAAAGTATCAATTTTAGTGGAAACTGCTATCAATTTTATGTTAGATTGTACAAAATTATAAGGAGGTATTTAAAATATGACTCTCCACTTAATTTTCTCATAACATAACTAACAATAAAAATAATCCTTAATTAATTTATTTACTGAAAATTGCTATTTAATTCTAGAGAGACATAATAGTACCCGTATATGGAAAATGTTGTACATCCTACATCTGTTTGATCCAAGATTAGAGCGGATGTCCCAATACCTTGACAACAAAAATACCTTCCAACATTGTAATTGTGAACGCACCGATTAGTCCCATCAAATTCAAACACATTCATTTCAAGTCGAACTTGTAGGTGAACAAAAAATGTTGTTAATGCGACGTCTTTAACCGAGAAATAGATTGAAATAAATGCTTTCTTGCTAACCCAAAAGCTTGATTTTTCCATACAAAATTCTTTTTGAAGTCTCTATAACCAATTCTTAGTTAGCCAACCTCCAAAAGTATTTGGCCGACCAATCTAACCTTTGAATATAATATATGTTACATTCTTACTCTCCAACCAACATTTCAAACTCCAAGCCATGTGTTTATATTAGCCGACATACTAGATTAGTGGTGCTGGCATAAATCACAAATTTTACTTCATCATTTTTTTATTTTTTGTTTTTGCGCTGAATAAGAAAATTTTTTTACTTCATTTACCCCATTGGAAAACTTACGGTAAGATTTGCACATTTACTCGGTCGGTAAATATTGCAATAGAATTTCACATTTTATTCGTTTTATTCAATGTAACTATTTGAATAAAGAAATGAGATAATCTAATAATAATATTATAAAAAAGAACGAATAAATAAAACGTTCCTTGATCCTCTTTTTTAGGATACGTAGATATATATATCATATAGCATATACTTCTATGTATCGACTACTCTTTCACTTCAGATTCACCTCTCATTAATAAATTATAATAAGTGATTTTAACGATTATTTTTTATAACGCAATATAAACTAATCATTAACGACAAGTGATTTTAACGATTATTTTTTATAACGCAATATAAACTAATCATTAACGACGAGATCTATTATCACTCTTGACATGTTCGGAGTGGGCACGATTTCTCCCGATTTATGGCCTGCCATATGATCTATTATATTAGCAAATGTTCCTTTCCATTATAAACAACAATAGCATGCATGATCATTATAAGTTTATTGGTAGATGCTCGGGGCCAAATTATCATTATTTCTTTTTCTGCTTTTGTATTAAGTATATTAATCTTTCTTAATAAATAGTTCATATTAATTTTTCAATGATTGGGAGCAAATCAACATCATGTGCTGCACATTTATATAACAGGAACACACCATCCTGCTAAAAAATTAATATTGATTAAAACAACAATAATTATCAATATAATAAATGTACAGTTCTTACCGTAAGTTTTTTTCCTGTAGTCTTTGCTAGGAGAATTTTGATAATGACAATCTCACAGTCTACTTTTGCTAAAAGTCACATAAATAACAAATGCTGACTTTGTATTAAGAATTTGTAAATGACAATTTCATTAACCTTAACGGAGAACCCAAATCAAACAACCAAAAATAGATCATAGCTGTCGATTGTGCCTGTTTCAATATACCGATCATGACATCAAATTACGCTTACAATGGCTTTAATTTTCCAAGCACAAAACAAAAACAAAATGGTTGGATTTAAGTAACCATCAATCTGAAAATCAAGTAGCGGATAAAAAATGAAATAGAAGGAACACAGGCTTGTGAGGCAATTATGTTGAGCACGAGTGATCCCGAGCAAGATCGATTAAAATGAAATGAACGAGCAAAACAACCAATTTCTTTCGACAGCTAAAAATGAGCCTGTTTAGGTTCGGTGGTATACTACAATCTTTTGCTTACTAAGATATGTCCCTGATAATAAAACTTAGAACTTGACAAATGCCTGACTGACCAATCTGGTCAGTAGAGTTTTAGATGATAATTCTGATCATGTAACATTTCAGGCCAAAAAGGAAAGGGGGAGAGGGGGGGGGGGGGGGGGGGGGGGAAATGTTTCCGCTCAACCTGCAAACCTGGATCAACCGGTTTCTCCAAGTCCCTCAAGCTTCTAGGTTCCTCAAGCTTTTAGGGCAGCTTTGTGAACCATAGTCTCCTTGTGTATTTGATGGCAACTCTTCTCGACAAGATCGAGCAATTTCTCCAAGTTCGCAGACCATGAGTTGAGAATGTCATTGCTATCCTTTGCTATTTGGAAACTAATGACGCCCATTGGCCTGTCAATCTTTGCAATTAGTGCCTTGGAAACAACCATCTCCGATAGATGCTTCTCCGCCTCCTGCATTTTCAAGGAACGGCGCAAGTTAAGATTGAGACCGATGCAGAATCAAATGCACATAATCAATTTAAGCACGAGAAGTACGAAGCCAACAAGAAACTACAAGGCCTATATACGCCGTTTTGGATAAAGTAACTCATTATCGCTTAAAGACTGATAATAAGCTTCAATTATAAACACTGACCTGAATGCTGAGACACAACAGCTCTGCAAGTCTCTTCAGTGTAATCCTTGAGTAGTACTTTGAAACAACAAGAATGTTCTGAAAAAACGACGGAGAGAGACGACGTAAGTAAAAACGGGTAACCGCATGATCAGCCAAGTGTAGAGTGAAAACGTACATGTTCTATTATCCTTTGTTTTAGATCTTCAGCCGCCTTGTCACCCAAGGAACCTCCAAGCATGTTCTTTTCATTCTCAAACTCATCCTTGTACAAATTCCAGAGAGCTGTCCATTGTACGACCTCCATGGTAACCAGTTGCTTCAACAGCAATCTACAAGAGAACAAAAGCACGCTAAATATTTCAAGAAAAAAACAAAGTAGGCACCTTTTGCACTATCAACAGAAAAAAAAAAAGACAGGACTAATATGTTATATTAACAGCATATAATAAACTGTAAAACCGGGATTCAGATGTAATCAACACTGAAATCAAAACCATACTTGAAATTTGGAAGCTCGGAGAGATTCTTGTCCTCCAAGGTGGAATTAAGAAGGCTTGATTGCATTGGATCATGTGGTGACAGGACCAAGTACCAAGATATTTTCCTCAAGACCTACATGTAGAAAATTTTCAGAGATGTATCAGAAAAATTCACGTGCCCATTTAGGGCTCAAAAAAGATGAATAAGACTTTACCGGTATCCATTGCGCCGGGTTTTCTTTGACAGAAGGAATGTCGTATATTGCCTTGTAGCATCGGCAAATTTCAAGGTAATCATTATTGTGTGAATAATACCTGACGAGATAAAATAAAAATCAGTATTCGCCTACTCGGTAATGCAATACTTTTTTAAAAACTAGGCATATATAATGCAATCAGATGACCATCTTGGACTAAGATTATAACATACAGGGACCAGTTTCACAACTACAATTCATGAACAAACACGCTCAACATCTAACATCAACATTGACACGGTCATAGATCACCTGTTAATATTACCACTCAACAGAAAATTTTACGAGAAGTAGTAGTTTGTTTGTGGTTCCTCCATTAGTTGTCCTAGAGACGAGTAACCCTAGATCTGAACCCAAAAAAAGAACGAGGAAGAGGAATGTCGGGATTTGTTAAGCATGGCACTTCTAAGCTATTGAAAATTGAAAAGAAAAATGTAACAATATCACTAAAACATACATCTAACTAATAGGATTGCTAAGGGATAATACCATTGCAGAACAGTTCACTCTAATAAAGAAATCCTCCCAGCACCACCACTACCCAAAAAAACAAAAAACCTAACCATCAGAAACTCGTATTCATTAAGGTCATACAGACAACCGAACTCTAATCCAAAAACCAATAACACTCCGATTGATGGAACCTAAAGAAACCTCCATCAGAGAATTAAGGCTCCAACAGGGAAAGGGTACAGTGACTCAGAAAAATGCACTCTTTACCTTATCATCAATTCATAATAGATCCTCTTCAACTCCAAAAGTGAAGGAATATCAGCAGGAGCCTCCTCGACCACAGCATCACCTTCTTTAGGCTTCTTCTTCTCTTTCGAGGGATCAACGTCAAAAACCCTTGGACTAATCTTCCTTGAGAGGATTTGTGCACGTATGTAATCTTGGCGATCTAAACACAGACGGACCTAGATATTTATTGACGTAGTGTAGAGAGGAAAAAAAATTAGCATCACTATTTTGCCCCCAAGATATCAACACAGTAGTAAATCCGCAATATAAGCAATAACTAATCAGAAAAATGGATCCCATACTTGTTCAAGAATGAAAGCTATTTTCTCAGTTTTTGCCATAGCACCAAAAGTTTCAACCTGCAAAGCTATACCATCAAAAAGGAATCCAATAGAAGCAACAAAATGGAAATTGGGAACTGCCTTCGAATGAAAAATCCTGCACCAACCGCTATTTCTTGCATCAAATCAGCAGCTTCAGCTATAAGCCCTTGTTCTTCCTTGATTTTAGCAAGTTTCTTAATCAATCTGGCTCTTTCAATTTCAACATATATCTAAATCACACAAACAATAAAAGAAAAAGAAATATCATATAAACTGCGAGACAATGCTAGAAAACTGAAATTTATAAAAACTGTGAGACAATGCTTGAAAACTGAAACTTATAAGTAGATAATTACCTTTCCAGCAGAAACGTTATTTAGTGTCTTAATAAGCTCTACACGAGTTTCAAGATCAGGTGTCTCATCGATATACTGCATTGCTTGCTGGACCATTGCAGTTACAGCCTGTACAAAACAGACATCTCCATATAACAGTGTTGAACAAACACAGTTCTTGAAAATATAAAGTATGTCAATCTTAATTCTTAACTTGCTAACGAGATTAGTTACAAGAACCCCTTGATTAGAATAGAGGGAGAGGAGGGGGGGGGGGGGGGGGAAGAGCGTAGAGTAAGATAAACTTGTGCAAAAAAATATACTAAAAGATTCCAAGAAAAAACACAACAAATTACATGCAAAGAAAATCACAACACAACAAGGTTAACATTAACCAAATCCAAATCAAATTAAAAGACCCAGGAGCAGGAAAAAGTTTCTATTAATACATATTAGTGCAAAATTGTTTACCGGACTAGTGCCTCCGCATATATAAATTTACCGATTTTCAAGTAAAATGTGACTGCAGTATTTTTGTTCTTCATACCCTAATAAGACCATAAGCCCATCTAATTGTCTGATAAGAGTGAACCTGAGCGCCATATTTCTCTTTAATTTAGGAGAACAGCCAAAACCCGTACTTCCGAAAAATAAGAATTACCCCCTGAATGCAATCAACAACATCTCATTCCAATATCTAAATGTAGTTAATAAAGAACACAAATTAATCTGCATACTTCCCAAGAGAAGGAAATCCACACTCGCCCCACATGTGTTACTCTTCATTCTACATAAACGTACACCAGGGATGTAAAAATTCCAAACGACCACGTCATTGTTAAAGTCATTTTCTTAGAAGAAAAAATACACATCTTAAAAATTTTTGCATTTGTCATCCAATCAAGTAAATGGAAGTGGAACAAACACGCTATGTCAAATAGTCAATCTATTGACATGGTCATAACTCTCAAATTTCACAAAAAAATATCCAAATTTAACGTAATAAAACTGAATCGTCATGACTGAAAAATCATGTACAAGAAACCACTCACACAACTCGGAAGAACGTATTCATCTAAAGATATAATTACAATTTAGAACTCAATTCAAACACTTAACAGTTCAACCAATTTAAGAAAAGTAACTAAAATCACAAAGTAACTTCACCTAACAAATTACTATGTGTTCCATTTCAATGGAGTACCTGCTTAAGCTGCCCGCGGCGTTTCGACAAGACAACAATCTGCTCATTCAGGGTCTTCCACGCACGTGCTTCAAAGCAGAGCTGAAGAATGTCAGTGACAGCCTTCTTCGTGCCCGCCACATCTCCGGCGAGCCTCATCTGCTTCTCCACATTCAGCAATTTCTCAATTGACGACTCCAAATTACCTCCTACTTCCTGAAATTTCCACAATTTCAAAGATAGAGAGCTTTAAACCCCGAAATTCCACTAAAAATTCTGACCAAAAATTGCAAACACACCCCAAAAAAAAAAATTCTTTCAAAAGTGGTCTTACCATTTTTACTTGAATTCAAGGATCTGAAGCAAATAGATCGACAATTGAATATAAACCCTGGCAAGAGGACGAGCATGTCAGAGCGGAAAACCAAACCCTAAGAGAGAGAATAATGAGATTTTCCCCAAAATTATCGCACTTCACACATAGTTAAACTCAATTTAGCAATAAATTAAGTTTTTATTTTTTTACTCAAAGAGAAACTCAATCCCTAAGATCTTCTTTCCTGAAAATGAACTGACGGCGAATTCTTTGACGCGAGGACGTCTCAGAGGTATAGAAAGAGAAAGAAAGAGTTAGAGAGAGATAGAGATTCGAGAATACCTTGTGAGATCGAGTTCCAACTGAGCTCGAGAGCAGGTCGTCAATGGCTGTTTCGGATCCAAATAGAAAGAGAGAGAGAGAGAGGAGAGATGGAGGGTTTGTGGACTGATGGAGTTGCTTTTCCTCTCCATCAAGAAATACAAATTCCTTTTACCAAAAACGACATCCCATTTCTATAAACGACATCTGAAAGAAAAGACATGAAAATTGAGATGTTGGACTGAAACAACCAGCCCATGAAAGGACCATATTCGGCCAAGCCCATAAATAATCTGGGCCTCGGCCCAACATTAGTTGATGGGCTTCGTTTCTTCTAGATGTTCCGTACGAAATCTTAGCCGTTGATCTCACAAAACCCTAAAACCTCCGAAAACCCCTAATTTCAATCGCCTCCTCTATAAAAACGGCCACCGTCTCTCCTCCTCACCACCAGATCACTTGTTCCTAGACTCTCTCTCTTCTTTTTCTCTCTAGAATCAAAGTTTTTTTATTGTGTTTTTCTTTTTTTCGATTTTTTCAGACTACGGAGGAGTGATTTGCCTTTCGCAGTTGGTTTTGACGGTAGATTTTGATCATTGAGTAGAGCTTTAAACTTTTTTTCTTCGATTTTTTTTTGGATTTGTTGCCTCTAATTTGTTCTGATTGATGTAGTTTTTGATTCGTGATGATTTTATTTTTTCGACTGATGCGTTTTTCGATCTGTGTTTTTTCGGTGTTCCTTGAAAGAATCGAACTTTAATCTTTGATTAACTTGTTTTGCAACAATTCGTGAAGGAATATATTGATTTTTTTGGTGATTTGTTTTGTCTGTGATGACAAATTTGAAGGCTTGTTTCTCAAGAACATTCGCAGTGGCCGCCTGAGAGCTTTCGCCTTCGCCAGGCTTGAGAGCTTGTGCTGCTTCAATCCTTCCTTGGATGTCTGAGACTCCCAACGATTCACTTTTTTCATTCTCCAAAATCTTTTATTTTTATTTTTATTTTTCCCACGTAATTGAATTGATTGTTTTCATCAGTTTGAATGCAATGTTCATGTTTTGTTGTAGTGTTTGGATCAAACGTGATTTGGCTTTGTCATTTACAGTTTAGCTGATGTAAATTGTTTGTTTGTTTGTTCTTTTTATTATATTTGCATTGTGGATGATACAAATTCTAAGGCTTGTTTCTCAAAACATTCGCAGTGGCCGCCTAAGAGCTTTCGCCTTCGTCGGGCTTGAGAGCTTATGCTGCTTAATCCTTCCTTGGATGTCTGAGACCCTTGCAATCACTAAATATAGAGTTTATAACTGCCCTTTACCTTGCTGATTGCTTTTGTTTTGTTTAATTAATGTTGCAGGAATCGAGTAGTTCGGTTCCGGTTTTACGGTTGTTGTTTTAGTCTGTAAATTTGTCAATTGTTCTGTTCTATCTGTTTACTTGCAATTGCTTGTATTGGTTTTTGTTTTGTATTGCCATTGTTTGCTATTATAAATTCTTGAACTGTCTGCATTTCTTTTGCTGTGTGTAATCAATCTCTCCTTGTTTTCGGATATTCCTATAGTTGATGATGACAAATCTAAGGCTTGTTTCTCAAAACATTCGCAGTGGCCGCCTAAGAGCTTTCGCCTTCGCCGGGCTTGAGAGTTTATGCTGCTTCAATCCTTCCTTGGATGTCTGAGACCCTTGCAATCACTTGATATAGAGAGTTTATAACTGCCCTATACTTGGCTGATTGCTTTTGTTTTGTTTTATTAATTAACGTTGCAGGAATCGAGTAGTTTGGTTTTGGTTTTACAGTTGTTGTGTGTAGATTTGTCAATTGTTCTACTCTATCTGTTTACTTGCAGTTGCTTTTATTGGTTTTGTTTTGTATTGCCATTGTTTGTTCTGCTATTATATATTCTGGTACTGTCTGCATTTCTTTTGCTGTGTTTTATCATTTTCTCGTTGTTTTTGGATATTCCGTTTGTTGATGATGACAAATCTAAGGCTTGTTTCTCAAAACATTCGCAGTGGCCGCCTAAGAGTTTTCGCCTTCGCCAGGCTTGAGAGCTAATGCTGCCTCATCCTTCCTTGGATGTCTGAAACTTTGAATTTTCCATCCTAGAATTAAGTGTTTATGGTAAATCAAAAGGCTTTGATGTATTGTAGTGTTTGGATTACCTATGTTCTGGTTTCCTTTTTTAACTATTTCTTGTGTTTCAAAGTTCTGAACTTGTTAATTCTACATTTTCTATAATGAGATGGTCGATGATGATAATTCCTAAGGCCTGTTTCTCAGAACATTCGCGGTGGCCGTCCAAGAGCTTTCGCCTTCGCCGGGCTTGAGAGCTTGTGCTGTTTTTATCCTTCCTTGGATGTCTGAGCCCACATTCTCTATTTAAAATTGACAATTTTTACTGTTAATATTCCATTGGTAAAACGTGATTAAATTTACTTTTTTTGATGTTTTCGTATAACATGCTTATGTGTAAAAAATGTAATGGTTTTAAGTAGGAGTTTTTGGGGACTAAACGTCTGCCCCTTTAGCAGTGATCATGAGTGCTTAGGGGATGAACAATGTCCCTCACATTCATTTTCATCCATCCTTTTCACTTTGTCAGTCGTCTTCTTTATGTCTAGCTGATCATTATGGGATGGGAAATTCAACAATCTTTTTACTGGTAATTGCGTCTTTGATTTGGTCTTTAGTAACTCATTGTTGATGATGACATATCTAAGGCTTGTTTCTCAAAACATTCGCAGTGGCCGCCTAATAGCTTTCGCCTTCGCCGGGCTTGTTCCTTGGATGTCTGAAACTCTCTTATGTTGCACAAAAATTTGCCATTATTGTTGTCTTATATTGTAATAGTCACATCACACTTCTGATTGTTGTTGTTGCCACTGTTTCGGACACGGTTAAAATTCTTACAAAAGGCAGTGATGAACAATCGAGATTGTCATGCACCACTCTGACGAGAAATCTGTGCTGATAACTTCTCATACCCATTTCTCTGATGCCTTATCTCCGAAGTTTAGTATTTTTGAATACTTTTGTTGTCTTTTTTTGGGAAATTACCTTTGTTTAGTTACTGTTTAGTGTTGTTTTTCAGAATAGATTTTGGTTTGACAAGGAACCAAGTGATGGGGTCTTTCAGGACCTAACCATGATGCGGACCGCACAGCTCTTTTAGGGCTGTTGGGGATAAACTTAGGTTTCTGATGGTTCTTTTAGATTTGCAGAGAAAATTTTCGTGACTAAGGGTCCGTTTGGTGGAGTAATTTGAGTTGAAATTTTTAAGTTTTAATAGTAAATTTTTTTGAATTTTCAGAAAGGACAAAAAACTTTTTAGGAAAAAGACAAAAAAAAAATTTGAGTTGAA
>JAFMPE010130860.1:5404-15501 GCA_024759925.1 Ficus religiosa
AGGTCATAAATATATGCAATTTTCTTCTCATTTGAAAAATTGGCCTTGCAATTTTCCTCACTTTAGTTCATGGTCATCCAAGTCAAGTTGCTATCGAAGTATAACCTTTTTTTTAAAAAAAATTTAATTCAAGGAAGAGAACGACTCTCACTAATATAAATAATGGATTCCACGACCGTTTGAAACCGTCGTCGAAAGGTAACATTGGTTTAAAATTTGTCATAAAATTCACAATCATGGCATGTCTAGATCTAACTGTCATGAAAATTCGTAGGTGTTCTGTATTTCTAACCTGACGTGAACATTTGACTATGGTTTTGCTAAACACCATTTAGATCAAATGTCAAAAACACTAGTTTTTTTTTTTTTTCCCGGTTTTCACACGAGTGAACTATCTCACGTGTTAGCCATTCAGAGGGCCACGTTTCATAGAATTTTCATAATTAAATTAATGTATATTACGATCCACATGTACATAAAAATAAATTAATATCTACAGACTTCATAATTTGATCGTTAATAACTCGTTCACTAACCTTAAACTTCATTTATCTATAAGAAAGTAAGATATTCAATACCTTTAAGCATGTTTGATCTGTTAATCATAACTATGTCCTGCACGTAATGTAGAATATAATAGCCGCACTCGATACTCTCTGTTTTTTGCGCGGACAGGTGCGTATCTTGAATATGGTTTGAGGATTCATTGACATGCCAGGTCCCGTCATTATCTTTCAGACATTGAGCACCCAAAATTATTCATCCAATAGAGTAATAATGTAAAGTATTGTAATCACAAGAAACTATACTTATATCACATTAGGAATTTTGCAGTCTTGCGTAGTGTGTGTCCAAAAGAATTCAAACAAAATACATTGTCCGCTCAAGTGTCAATGATATGGCCGACATCTAATGTATCCCTATTTTGAATGATGCCAAACAAAATAGGCATGTCATTGCCGGTGATTTTCATTGTATTAGGAATTGTGTCATTCTATCGTCATTTTATTAACTTATTTTCAACATGTCGTGTTAGTAATTTCACTAGTTAATTGGTCGATTTAGAGGACAGTTTACATAGTTGAGGAGGGCGCAATTACTACTTTTAAAAAATCAAGTAGCAAAGTTGGCATTTGATCAACACTTTTAACTCATTTTAAAAAATGTTATGACAGTAATTCACCAAGGCCATCTTACTCATATCTAGGTGCTCTAGAGAGTTAGGACAAAAAATCCAACCACGATTTCTGTTATGTAATAAGCAACAAAAATAGGTAACAAAGAAAACAAAAAACAAGAACATACAGATTTACGTGAAAAACCCTAGACAGGAAAAAAAAAAACCACGGGCAAAGGAGAATAAATCTATTAAATTAAAGATTGATACAATAGGAGCGGCAACTGTAAAAGAGCATAATAATGAAATCCTAAAATTACATCATATATATACCCAAAAATCCTAAAACTGGATGCGCTAAAAACAAGGTCTAATCCCTTAGCCCACCATAAAGCCCCAAAAAAAAAAATCTCATAACTACAACAAATGTCGCACTGCGAGCTTTTCAAACCAGGCCGAAGAAAATTATGGTCACCAAACTCTAACAATTTCCAACATATACAAAACCATCAAGATAGCGCAAACTGGAAAGGTTTCCAAGTTTATGTGAAATCACTCCTGAGATTAACCCTGCTTCGATGAGATTAAGATATCTTAATCTAACAAGAGAAACAATGAAGTTTGGAATTTGAATTCCCCCAAAATCATTGTTGCTTAACTCTAAGTATTTCCATCATTCTTCCGAGGGCAAAGAACTCGACTCGATGAGTTAAAACGATGCAAAAATCACGCAGCAACCATTTATATATCGTAGGAAAATCTTCATTCTAAACACTTGGTTATGAAAAGAGTCATATGAACTTGACATGCGATTGTAGAAATATTCTTTTTTTCCTTAACTACTACAAACTGTGGATTTCACGACGGAGCTTTCACGACCGTTTTTAAAAAAACCGTCATAAAAAATGCGGCAAAAACACAGAGCGGAACAGAGTTTCTGAAACCGTCGTGAAAGCCGATGATTCTACCATGGTTATAGAAAACCGTCGTGGTATCTCAACTAAAATTTTGAAAAAAAATTCAGTATTTTTTTAAAAAAATAAAAAAAATTAGATACCAAGACGGTTTTTGAAAAAACCGTCGTGGTAGCTTGTGATTTTAACAGTTGTAGTATCTCAACTAAAATTTTGAAAAAAATTTGGTATTTTAAAAAAAATAATTAAAAAAATTAGATACCATGATGGTTTTTGGATCCAAAAACCGTCGTGGTATCTCAACAAAATATTGAAAAAAATTTCAGTATTTAAAAAAAATAAAAAAAATTAGATACCATGATGGTTTTTTTGAAAATTTCTCGAAAACTGTGTGCGCTTAAATTTAGATATAAATTTTACTCCCTATGTATAAAAACAGAATAAAACCTCATTCCCTCCACTTTCTCTATCTAATTTTCGGAACTCTCCCTCCATTCTCTCTCTTTGCTTGCCGTGCATATCCTCCCTCCATTTTCTCTCTTTGCTTGCCATGTATCCTCCCTCCATTATCTCTCTTGGCTCCCATCTCCATTCTCTCTCGTCCTCGCCCTCGCTACCTTGTCTCCCTCTCTCTATCGCCGTGCCTACATCGTCGCCTAAGCCGGTACCGATCGACCCGCCCGTACTCACACTTGAGTACTTGGTAAGTCGAGGTCTCTCTTTCACCACACGGTTTATGGAAGTGAATTTTGTTGATTGTAAACTTGATTTTCGATGATTGTTGATTGTTATGATTTTGGGTGATTTTTTCCACGAAAATAAATGTTGATTTTGCATGTTAAATTTTTGCACACTACATGTTCGACAAAATGCTTATTTGAGAGAGACTTAGTTTTGGATTGTTGTACAATGGTTGGGTGAGGCGATGGTTTACCAAATTTCCAGAAAAAAAGTGTTGAATTCGTAAATTTTTTTTTCGTTGTTTCCTACCATGATGGTTTCCATAACCGTTTGTTAGTTAGGTCCTATTTTTACCCATTACACAACGGTTTTTTAACCGTCGTGGAAGTGTTACCACGACGATTTTTAACCGTCATGAAATCCACATTTTGTAGTAGCGTTTCTTATTTTTTATTCTATGGGCTTGCTATGATTTAGGCCAACTTACTTGTGTGTTTTTAGGTTGTTATGAGCTAGAGCCGAAGCCAATAAGCTGTGGAACTGACGGTCGATTTCTCGTTAGCTTCTCTCTTTATCTGAATTTCTTGGGATTCACAAAAGTCGTTATATATTTAACTGAATGGATTACTATTCTCATTTGTTAAATATCTCTTTATATAGTATCAAACAATCTGTTTACTTACATATACTTACTCATATATTTAAGTAATCACAATTCGATAAAAGGGTTACAATAGTTTTCTGTTTACTTACCGTCTTTGCTTATTCTTAGCTTGTATTTGGTTTGTCAGTTAAATATGTAATTTTTAAATTGGAGTTGGTTGGCTTTTCAAAAACTAATTATAAATTTAATTGACTTTTTAGAAAAAAAGAAAAAAATTGATATGAAAAAGTACAATTTAATTAGAATTGAACTTGAATGCCAAATAAAGTTTTAATAACCAACGAACCTGATTCGGATTGAAATTCCTCTGGAAACCACCTAACCTCTTAGAGTGTAACAAAAATGGAAGCAAGAATGTCTTTCATTTTGAAATTACAAAACAAAAACATCGAATTCAAAGGTACAACGTAGTACTCAACTCAATCACTCACCCTCTCTTTGTCAACCTCAAAAAACAAGTAAAGCAAATGATTTGCGATTTGTATAGTTTTGACTAAGCTTAACATACGTTAGGTTTTCTATTTTATTTTGAGCTAAATAGCATTTGTGATTATTTTTTTATTTTTATTTTTTAAAATAATAAAAATTATGATTAATTTTTAAAAAATTATCCATGATCGAAAAATTCAATTCATCAAATTTAATTCAAACACCGGGGTAAAAGTCAAGGGCCAGAATATTAATAAGGAAAAGTTCCAACCAAAACTGTGGGGCCCAGGACCCCTACAAATAGCACGTGCGGACAAGCATGTACGAGGGGACAGGATTCAACTGCGACGTTTTAGAACCGTACGTAGAGGATATGATTTTGCCCGATCCTATTGTCCTGTTGGTGGTAGGGGACCATCTGATAAAAACCCCCCCTCTTCCCCCTATCCCTTCAGACTCAGACCAATCTCATCCTTTCTCCCAGGGTCCATTTCGTAATTACGCGCCAAAATTTTTTTTAATCCAAAAGGCTATTATCTTGTTCCCTGCCACGTCATCCATCCGCGAGATGTCCGCGATGAGAGACATCCGCCGTACGTTTTCGTCCCTCTCCATCATTCGTGACCGTTGATTCTCTGATAAGGAAATAAAAAAATATAAAGTTGGGAAAAAAAGAACTTTTGTTTTTATTTTTTGTTTTTTTGGTGCTTGGGTTTTTTTTTTTTTTTTAGGGGGGGGTTTTTTGGTTTTTAAAATCGTTGGGAAATTATGCCCAATTCCAAATCAAATAGTTTGCGTCTGAAATTTGAAAGAATTGGGGCTGTGGGCTTGTGGGGTACTTACAGACTGAGACGGAGACTGCGAGAAAGACGAGAAGAGAAAAGCTTTCTAGCTCTAACTTGTATAAAGCTTTGATTTTTTCTTTTTTGAATTTCTTTTGGTTCTTTTTTTTTTTTTTTTTTTTTTTTTTTGAGTTTTTGGTTTTTAGGCTTTAGCTCCCCGCAAGACTGCAACTTTAATGGCGACCGGAGAGGTTAATAGACATCAATCTCTCCCTCCTTACCCAGAGGTACATCCTCTCTCTCTTAACCAGATGATTTTTTTTTCTTTTTTTCTTTTTTTCTTTTAAGTTGTTTTTCACTGAAAAGAAATAAGATTGGGGTGTGAAAGCTTTCTTTTTTAGATTTTTAATTTCAGAGCTGTGGGTTTTTGTTTGATTTGTTGGACAGATGAGGAAAACGAAAAGAAATGGCCTGTGAAAGACTGAGTGGATTTTTTTTTATTTTTATTTTTTTGCGTGTGTGGCTAAGATTTGAAGTTCGTCTTCAGAATTGAGCTCTAATTATCCCGATTTCTGCATTTCTCACTTTTTTAATTTATTAAAAAAACAATTTATTTGGTTTATTGTCGATTGAATTCTGGGATCTTGAAGTAGTACTTAAGTGAAACCCTTTTCGTTCAAACCCTCAGGAATCGGAGGAAAAAAAAAAAAGCAAAAAATATGCATTTTCCTTGTGTGTTTCATTCCTTTTGGTTCTCTGCTAATTTTCTCAAGACTTTTGGCGTCCCATTCACACACCACCCCAACCACCCCCCCAAAAAAAAAAGGACTGATAATCAAGAATCAGATTTCATCTTTGTTCCAGAAAATAACATTTCTTTAACCCTCATTCTTTCAGCCACGTTAAGAAATGCCCAAAAAGAAAAGGAAAAGAAAGAAAGAAAGAAATTGATAAATCCCAGTTGAAATTGAGCTTCATTGATCTAAATTACTGAGTGTTTGCAATGTAGCGGATTTTGGTGAGCGAAGTGTTGAGGAAAGTGTCGTTTTGCAGATGATAATTCGGGCCATTGAGGCACTGAACGACGAGAATGGCTCAAACAAGTCCACCATTTCGAAATACATCGAATCCACCTACGGTGACTTACCGGCGGGTCACTCGGCGCTTCTCTCCCACCACCTCAACAGAATGAAAGACAGCGGCGAGCTCGTTTTCTGGAAGAACAACTACACCAAGGCCGACCCGAATGCACCTCCAAGGCGCGGCCGTGGAAGGCCACCGAAGGACCCCAATGCACCTCCGAAGCCTCCGGGCTCCTCCTTGGGATCGGGACGTCCGAGGGGCCGGCCCCCCAAGGACCCCAATGCGCCACCGAAGCCACCCAAGATGAAGATGTCATTGGGCAGTGGTAAGCCTAGGGGCCGGCCGAGAAAAATGGCGAAGCCCACAGGAGGATTCGGCGGCGCTGGTGCCTCGTCGATGAGCGAGGCGTCGACCGGGAAGCCTAGGGGGAGGGGGAGGCCTCCTAAGGTGAATAATCCATTTGCTGAAGTGAGTTATGAGCATTAGATTGATTTACTCCCCCTTGTTTTGATGTTTACTGTTGTTAGTACTCTCTCTCTCTCTCTCTCTCTCTCTCTCTCTCTTTCTCTGAGTCTTTTGTTTGTAGAATTTGGTGGTGTAAACTTGGTGTTTATGTTGTTGTTTGACTCTCCCAAGTGTTTTTGAGGGGTTTTTTTTGTTCCTTGTTGTCGTTTTTAGTTTCTGATCAATAGTGGATGTGACTACTGATATGGACTTGTAGTTCAGGATTCTTATGTTGTTGTTGAGTTTGTGTTTCCTTGTTGCTACATTTAATTTGTTGTCAATGTTGGGGCTTACAATTTCAAACGTTTGGAATTTGGAAATGGCCTTTTTTTTCTCGGCATTAATTAATAACGAGCCACTCTTGTTCTTCTAGTCCTGTTTCTTGATGCTGTCTCTTGTTCTAGTGGAAAATGGAAAACGACTTTGTTTACCAGTTAGTTTTAGATGTCGTTTAACCTTTTTTTTTTTTTTTTTTTCTTTTTTCTGACTCTGGGTTGTGTATGAATTGAGAGGGATTGGTACACTGTATTCTAAATTGATTGCCGTACTTTCATATTGTCCTAGTGTTGTCAGATTAGGCCCTTGTGGGTCTGGGGTTGAGTTAAGAATTTGTTTATTTTGTGAGGCCGTCCCTCCATTATTAGTTTTTATCATGAGGGTCCCTTTTTTTTTTGATTGGTAATTTGTGTTTTCAAATTGGTGGATGAAAATTGATCATGGTCTATGGAAAGTCGAAGTATTATATACATGGCATGCATATGGAATATGGCTCTACAATTTGGGAGGATTATGGTTCACTTTTTTCTTTTTATTTTACTTTTTTTTTTTTGAATTATTTACATAAATGTCTAAATTGAAGACTATAATTTAAAAAATGTTTATTTTTTCTTTTATTTACACGAATGTGATACTTATAAAGATCATATTAACATTTCATCAATAATTGAAACTAAACAAATAAAGAATTGATTAAAAAAGTAAAGAAAAAATCTTTAAAAAAATGTAAAACTAAACCAATCTTTTATAAGAAAGGAGAAAAAAACCATTTTATTTGCTTTATAATATATTAAAAAAAATGATTGATATTAATTTTATGATACATGAAAAACATTTATTATAATAAATAATTAGTGATTAAAATAAAATTTACAACGAGCATATAAAAAAATTAAATAGTTAATATGAAACACTTTAAAACCTTTAAAAAAATGTCATAATAATGTAGTAATTATCATTAAAAAAAATATCAAAATGATATAATAATACTATAAATAAAAAAAAAACATAACACATTTGAAAAAACATCATTATGATATAGTAATTATCATAAAGAAATAAACAATTTCATCACACATTTAAACTTTAGAAACTAACTATTAAAACAAAACCAATAATAAATAAATAAATTATTACAATAGCATTACAATTATCATAATAAACTTAAACGTACTAAAAAAAATAGGTTTCTAAGAAATCTAAATCATACTTAAGAATAGGTTTCTAAAAACCTTAATCATACTAATAAGCTATCACAATAATAAAGAACTGATTATTGAGATAAAAATACAATAATGATGAACAAATAAGGAAAAAAAAATTGTGAATTATAATGAATGAAAATGATATTAAATATAGTAAAAAAACAACATAAGTACTACAAGCAGTTTTTTTTATAATAAAAATAGATATTTACGTAATATTAACAAAAAAACAGATATGTTAAAATGGAATTTTAAAAATAGACTTTTTGTATAATAATAATAATAATTATTATTGTTATTATTATTATTTTTTCTTTTTGGTAGGGTTCATTATTATTATTATTATTATTTTTTCTTTTTGGTGGGTTTCATTGGAATTAGGGTCTATTTTAAGGATTTCATGTTCTGCTTTTCAATTTTTTCGTTTAGATGGACCCTGACCCATTTGGTATGTGACTACATTATTGCCAGATATTCCATTGTTTTTTAGAGAAAATAGTAGCAATGTTATGTGTTTGGATAGGAAGAGGAAGGAATTGTTATGAATTATGTTAACATAAATGGTTCATGTAGGCTTCTCCCAAAAAAAAACAAAAAAAACAAAAAATCAATTAGGCTCCCTATTTTTAAATCATTTTGCATACATGCCCTCCTGATAAAAAGAACTTTTTCAACTCGTTAGTAAAGGATATGGTGACGACCACCGTGGAATATATTATCTAAAAATGCCTCTTTAAGATAATTGGTCTATTGCAACTTATCTTTTTACCAAAATGGAAAATGGTATTCATCATGAAATTTTTTTACAATATTAAAACTAAAACCTGATTTACCAGTGGTAATACTTTTGGATGTTTAGTTTTACTTCTCAAAATCTACCGGTGATTTGGTTTGTACTTCGCCTAAAAGGATCATGTGATTTTTATTTGATTGCACTCCCCTAAATGCATGTATAATGTAATGAACATAAAAGCAAAATAGAATATTAAAAAATCAGTCAAATAATAGTTTAATTACTAAATTTTACAATATCATAATACTTCACATTACAATATAAACATATAAAATACATAGTTAAAACTTGTCATTGTATAGTATTTTTAAAATGAATTATAAAAACGAACTCCTTCACGGTACCATATATGATAAATATGATATATTAACTCTCAATCCAATTGCGAGTAAACTTGTCACTCCTCATTAATGATTCTTGATAAATTTCAAAGTACTTTATAAAGATTAACCAAAGTATGATAAAGTTCGTATTTTGAGAATATATCAGTATAGATATTGATATTATTTTGATTTTTTAAAAAAACTTATAAAGAAAAAACTAAAAATTAAAAAAAAAATTACGAATATTAAAATTATCTCTTATATGACAGCCGGACAAGTTAAATAATTGTAATTTTCTAATAAGCTATCGATAACAATTTAATTGACTTACTTGTAACAGTTTTTAAAATTATATATAATATAGTATTATTCAATGACTGATAATATAAAAGAAAAATATCATTGAAAAAAATTACAATAAAATCAATTAATTATTACAATAACTTGAATAAAATAATATACCTATGAATTTCGAATGATACAGAGATAAGGGAAAGATACATTTTCACTCCTGTAGTTTTGTATTATAGATATATTTATTGTGAAGATATTAACATAATTGTTTGACATTTTTGATTGGTTAATCGACGAGAGAGTATGAAGCCAGGGACTCGCCAGTCGCCACTTTGTGAAAGGAGGAAGAATTTGAAAACATTTTTGGAGGCAAAAACTATTTGACCGTTCTTTTGTATTGCGTCGTGTTGTATATTGTTTCGAGGCTGTACGAAACGAAAGCCCTGTGCAACAACATTAATTCTGATGGCTTCATGGCCCACGGTAATCTCCAGATTCCCAAGAATTCAAAGAGGGACTTCCCAAAAGTACTATTTGGTGGTTTACCTCAGTACATTGATGCGATTGAGATGACAATTTTTGAACACCATTCATATATCACATCATCAGTTACTTTGGATCACAGGTCTAATTTCAGAAATTAAAATTTTTTAACAAAAATATGTTTTTCCTAATTTTTTTTAATCATTTTCTCTCTTTTTTTTTTAAATATATCATTTTTAAACTTATTTTGTACAATAATATTTTGAAAAAGAAAAAAAATATATTTTAAAAATTTTATCACAATACATCATTTTCAACCTCATTTATTCTTATTCTAAACAACTGTTTGTTTTTAAAAATAATTTTTTTTATATATTCAAACACTATCTCATTCTTAAATTGAAATGACTTTCTTATTTTAAACAAGAAAATTTTACTTTCTAAAAATGGACATGCGATCCAAATGGAGTCTTAGCAACTTAAAAAATAAACTTAGGATGCGTTTGGTGTTAATGTTTAGATTGTAGAATTTGGATGTAAATTAATTGT
>JAFMPE010130871.1:386-10482 GCA_024759925.1 Ficus religiosa
GTCGCTTGGATTCATAGAACGTGTGCCCACACACACTCTGAGACGTGGAACTCGAGAATAGTAGAGAAGACACATTGGTCAAATGCTCTAGCAATTCCGGAATCTAAGAAATTAGGTACGCTTGATCATGAATTTAATTTATTGTTACATGCATCATGAGCTTCTTTTTCGGAAATGGCATAAAAATTTTAAAACTTCCACTGCGCCGTAACTCTGATGCCGGATCCATTTTTTCCAACATAATCTGGTTTAAATAGATAAAAATGGGCTTGATTTCAAGTGGATTTATACCATGGATTTCGTTGATATTTGTCTCACATATCATCGGCTAACACATCTCTCAGCTGATTCATTGCACCCCTCCTCGATGCATCTTGATGCCTTCTTGTACTTGGCCCTATATCATCAACCCCATCGGCCAACATGTAATCCGCATTAATATCGACATGTCCACCGATAGGCACACCATCTGACGCATACTCTTCAAGAATAGGATCCCCAATCTATACCATACTTATGAAATTATGAACAATCACACTTGCCACTGGGATCATTACTTGTTTCTCCATGGGATAATTGTTTATGCCTTTAAGTATTTTAAATCTTGACTTCCATACACCAAAAGTTCACTCAATAAAATTCCGCAGCAATGAGTGGGTTTAGTTAAACACTTCCCTGCGGTTGCCTAGTCTGATGCAACGTCTTCAATATTCGGGTAATAATACATCTCTCGTCGAAATGGACTAAGGAAACAATCCTTATTTGCATAGCCCGAATAGGCTAGTAAAATTTGCCTTCAAAGTAAACATGGTATTATCAACACAAATCCAATATTTTGTAATTACTTGTACATTTATAAATAGTCATATCATGTAACAGATTATCTTATCAAGTGGTAATATTGGGAAACCGTGAAATGCCATTGCCTTTTCCAACATTCTAACATCATGACAAGATCCCTCGTTTTTGGCCAACATATATGTAAATTTCATATCGAACGAGAAGGCGGCCAATATATTCTACTTGTTCACCCCTTTTCAATTAATCCACGCTTCAGAATTATCCTCTCGTGGCATACATGGCACTTGTGTTGCATCTATAGCGCCAATACAATTCTGCATGAAGAAGGTAAATGTATATTATGGCTAATCGCATTAATGAGACGTGTTAAATCAAAAATTGTGAAGTTCCCAATTTTCTATAATCAACGCGAACAATCATTTGATGCGATGACCGAGATTACATACATCAAACCATGGCCTATACTTGTACAAATACTCCATAATCAAATGTTGAACCTCTGTGTAGTCGGGCGGCCTGATGAACTTGTCTTTTAGAGCACAAAGAGCTGTCAACACTTTAAAGAACCAAAGCGAAGTTGTCTCTCTAGAATACTGGAACATATAAGAGATGTGTCTGTTTGTTGCGCCTTGGGAACAAATTGATAAAAAAAATGAACAACTGCTCGTCGACATTCATGTTACAAGTTGGTCTTAGTAATTCCCTAATACCTAATAGATGACTTAGTGCTTTGAATGTATCAGATTTCATACTGATCAAATCTTGAATAATTTTTTCATGTCCATTAATTATCTATTCCAGACGCATGCTGCCAGTTAGTCTTGAATTGTGCATTGGTTGTGGATCTCTTCATATGTTACGCCTACTAGTAGCGATGGCTACGACTGCCACCGCAAGAAAACTGTCATCGTCGCTTTGCTCATTTTTTGAGGATCGATCATCTTATTCATGTTCAGATAAGGAAGCTCATTCATATTGACAATGACGTGACCTTAGCTAAATTTGATTGTTTACTTGTTATAGATTAAATGGTCCCAAAACATGTTTAGTTAGCACCGCAAAAAAAAAAAAAAAAAAAAACATTACATTACGTAAATACTGGTATATTTGTATGATTCGGTGAAATCGCATAACCGACAATATAAGAATGGTTTAGACATTAATGCAATAAATAATTCAACATAATCCAATAAATGTGTTATTGTCAATATTATGTCTTGCAAAATTAAAAATAAAAAAAAATATTTATAAAGAAAGACTAAATCATCTACTGGCAACTGGGCCTTAACGATGGACGCAATTATCTCTCGCCTATCGGCATCCTGCAGCTGATAGAAGGTACGCTACACCCGTGGATGAGCGTCGAAGTAGTGCCACATAATCGTCCGCTGAGCAAGTGGCATACCCATCTCTGTCATAATATTCATGCACATCAGCAAGTGATTCGGTCGACTTGATTGTTCGTTGCGAGAACCCGATTGCGATCGACTTCAGAAATGACTGACTATTTCTTGCATTGCCGAGTAAGTCATGTTGTCCGTTGCTTCTCGTTGTTTTCTCTTACCAGAACTGCCCCTAGACTGTGACGGACCAGCATCGTCACCCGCTCTTTGGTTGTTGCCCTGGCGCCCCCTGGTGGTTAAAGTTATTTCCTCTTCTAAAACTAGCTATGTTCCAGAGTTGGCCATTGAACCTTTATGCTCGCCGGATGGTGTACAGTCATCCCGCATCGTAACTGACCCAAACCCCGAGGCACCTGTAGCATTATTTTTTTCGAATACGTTATAATACAACTGCTTGTTGCGAAGCCCCTCGTGGCGAAGATGGTTGCACTCCTTGTGAACCTGCAAATGAAATTAATTGACATATTTCATCTGAGGCATGTCAATGACCCGATACAAATACAGCTACCATCGCATAAAAAGCATGCCTTCGGGGTTAAACAAATTAATGGCAAGTATAACCTACAATTAGGCCCCTTAATAGCAAACATTGGCCTACATACCGGTAGCTGACAATTTATATCAGATTACTAACTCACCAATTAGATAAAATTACAATCTATGTTATTGGGCCTTTTACATCATAGCCAACTGGGTGGAAAAATGCACATCAACTATGACATAAACCAAGTTTAAGGCAGCAAAATACCCAAAATGGACCCAAATCAGGTTTAACATTGCAAACCAACCTAAAAATGAACACAAGCCAAGTTTAAGGCGGCATTTAACCAAAAATGAACACAAACCAGGTGGTAGCATTGCTAATCAACCTAAAATTGAACACAAACCACGTTTATGGCTGCATTTGACCAAAAATGGACCCAAAATGGTTTTGACATTGCTAAGCAACATAAAAAGAACAGAAACCAAGTTTAAGGCAGCAAAATACCAAAAATGGAGCCAAACCAGGTTTTGACACTGCTAATCAACCTACAAAATGAACACAAACCAAGTTTAAGGCCACATTTTACCAAAAATTAACCCAAATCAGGTTGAACATTGCAAGCCGAGTTAAAATTGAACATGAAACCAAGTTTAAGGCAGCAAAATACCCGGAAATGGACCCAAATCAGTCTTGACATTGCAAAAGGACCTAAAAATGAACACCAACCAAGTTTAAGGTAGCAAAATACCAAAAATGGACCCAAATCAGTTTTGACATTGCTCCCCAACCAAAAAAGGAACATAAACCAAGTTTAAGGCATAAAATGACCCAAAATTTAACCCAAATCAGTTTCGACATTGTAAAGGAACCAAAAATTTGAACACAAACCAAGTTTAAGGCAGCATAGTACCAATATTTCTACCAAATCAGTTTTGACATTGTAAACTGTCTCTCTAGAATGTACACAAACCTAGTTTAAGGCATCACATTAGCGAAAAATTAACTGAAATCAGTTTTGACATTGTCAAGCAACCTAAAAATGAACAAAAACCAAGTTCAAGGCAGTATGCTACCAAAAATAGTAAAAATAAGGTTTAAATCTGGTAGGAAATCCAAAAATATCTAATGAATCTAATTTGTTTGAGTAATAGAGGAAGAAGTTATACTAGGGCTACCGAGTTTGAGTCGGAGGACGAGTAAACAGTGGATGCTGGTGGATTAGGGCAGGAAGCAACGGTTCGGGGAGATGATTTCCGAAATTGGAAATAGTGGGTAATCAACCCTCTTGTTCGCCTTTACTTCGCAGACCCCAGTCGGTGCCGCATCTACTTCACAGGGAATGGGCGAATAAAAAAGATCAACACCTATTCTGAGCACATTGGAGAAAGGAAGGAGGAACAGTTAACGGAGTCCCGGGGAAGCAGCAGATGGCCGACGGGTTAGGGGGAGCAGGCAACCGAGCCACTAACAAGCAACAGATGGGCGAGGGTGGGGAGGAGCACGAGGTGGGTGAATGGTGGACAAGGCACGATGACACAGATAACAGGGGGGTGGGAGCACAGTAAACCCAGTTTGGGTTACTGTGCAACGGTTCAACTCATGGTTGGGCCTTAAATGAAAAGCCAAACAACATCAGTTGAAACTCAACTCAAAAAATTGAGTTCCAACTGATTCACCAAACACTTGCTTAAACTCACATTTTTCATTTTAGTTTTTGTCTTTTTCTGAAAAGTCAACAAAAATTATAACTAGTTTTTAAAAAATTAACCAACTCAAACCGTTTCACCAAACAGACCCTAAGTAAAAAATAGTAGCAAATTTCATCATCAAGTGTAAACTAAAATTAGATCAGGATTAGGCACTTATTTTTTTAAAAAAAAAATAATCAGGTACCTTTTGTTCAGAACAGGTGTCAAATTTTTTTAAATTAAAGTAAAGTTTCAAAAAAAAAATTTTTTTGACGTGTGCGTTTGAATTTTAAACGAACTTTTAAAAAAATGAACAAGATTTACATACAATATGCACGGATGAGTGGCATCACATATATACAACAAATATGCATATATTTGTTATCAAAATTCTTTATAAATTATATGTGGATTGCTTCTTCAAATAAAAAATAAAAAATAAAAGAACTGCTTCGTAAAAAAATAAATAAATAAATAAATAAATAAATCCTGAAAAAAGGTTCCATTACCACCTACACTACTCCTGACCACGTTCGATAATTACCTTCCTTTTTTTTCTTTTTTTTTTTTTTTGGAAAACGTTCGATAATTACCTTACCTTACGCAATTTAAAAACGTGTTATTCTCAAAAAAAAAAAAAAAAAAAAAAAAAAAAAAAAAAAAAACCGCTAGAAGAGAGGAGGCAAAATAAAAATAAAAATAAAAATTGGAGTTGGCGTTTGAAAAAAAAAAAAAAAAAATTTATTGGGGCTTAATTGTCGTTTAAACTTTTCAAAACTTCTGGTTAAATACTAGCTGTACACACGTTATAAAATCTCACACTCCCACTAACACATAACAACTTTCTTCTTTCTATTCTTCGTCTCTTTTTTCTCTGCTTTACACTAGAATTCAGTACAACTTGCTGCTAAGTGCAGGTAATTTTATTTCTCTTGTTGTATTTTTATTTGCTTCCAAGTTTCGATTTTATTGCAATATGGTTTTTCAATTCCTTGATGCTCTCATCCGTTGAATCAGGATCAAATGACCTCTTTCTCGCCATCTGATGGCTCTGAAACAGAGTCTCTGCTGCAATAGATCAATTCGCGAGGAATCAGAATTCAGAGGATTAGAAGGCTCTGTTTTTTTCCCTCCCTCCCTCCCTCTTTCTCTGTTTGTTGTCACCATGATGGCCCTAAACAGTCGCTGCAACTCCTTCAATTACGTTGATTTCGCCATTGCCGTCGGATTGGAACAAAAGCATTCCCGTTTTCACCCTCCAATCACCCAAGTGGGAGCTTCCGTTACAGTTTTTTTCCTACTATGCATCAAATTCTGCTGCAACCGAAATTTTGCTCATGGTTTATAGGAACTTTGATTTGATATCCGTACTTGATATCTTTTCATTTTAAGTAGATATCATTTTCAAGTCTATTTAATTTTTGTAGAAGAGAAGCATGTGTGATGAGATGGAGGGACAACTATTACCTTGTAGCTTATGTATCTTTTCCTAACTTTAGTTTTTGTGCTACGCAGGGATGTACTGCAGAGGTTGCAGCCACAGGTCGGATTCGTTTTCGATTGGTTGATGTCGATTTCTCATGCGTAGTCAAATCATGTTTTATTTTGTGTAATATGAACTCTGTTTCTTTGTGTTTTTGTAGATTGCTTTTGTCATCTTGTCGTTTGGTTGGAAACGACATGTTTTTTGGAAACATATCTTGTCCCGATCCAGCTAGAAAAGCCGGGGTGCCGTTTCCATAGTGCTTCAGTTTACAAGGAATTTTTAAAATTAAAAATTAAAAATGATTTATTTTGTTTTTTTTTTTCTTTGTTGCTTTTTTATTAGTGACTTCTAATAATAGTCATTTTAGATGTCGGGTTTTAGAAAAGTAACTTTTAAAGTATACATTTAACGTCGTTTTTGAACCGATGTCAAAAATTGGTACTTTTAACGTCCTTTGCGTAGACGTCACATTTTTGAGCGACATTAAATGTTTTTAACGTCGCTTTTTAAATGATGTTGAAGTGATGATTCCTAAAATGATCAACATGCTTAAGGTTAAGAGTTGAAAGATTGAAAATTAATAAAAAGCTAGGTTAGAAGATGTGGGTAATAAAGAAAAGGTAAACATTAGGCTCAAAGGGATTACTAGGGATATACATATATAAGGGTTGGCTTGAAAGGCTCAAATGATCCAAAGATGGCTTAAATCATGTTCTTGGCAAAATATAATCTGGGATTTTGTCTCAAGTGATAATCAAACAAATTCTAGCGAAGAAAAACAAAGAAGACACATTAAAAATATCTTAAAACTTAAAAATAGAAATTCAAACAAAACAAATAAAAAGGATGTAAAACGCTTGGATTGCCTTTTAAGAAGCGCTTGATTTATAGTCGTTGGCTTGATTATGGAAAAGGGTCGACAAAGTGGTTTTTGCCCACAGTAAGTGTCATATAACACTACATATGGGTCTTGATGATTGATGCCCTCAAGCTTGGTAAGATATGGTAGAATTTGGCACGAGGCTCTAACAAGACTAGGTTTTGATGTATGTACTTGGGGGGTATGAACAAATGATGCTAACGTAGGTGGAGGAGGTATTGGCCACATCGGATCTTCATGGATGTGATATTGTATGATTAACATGTGCACAATTGATTGGGCACTAGAGACTTCTTCTTGTAATTCTTCTTCCATGGCTAAGTTTTATATCCCAATCTCATGTAAAGAGTCATTGTCATGAAGCAACTCCAAGTACTCCTCTCTTTGCGTTGGCTACTCAAGGTGGCAATCTTTAATGGTTTCTTTTGGTACATCGATGGTAGGAGTGGATGCTATCAATTCTTCATATTGGAAATCTTGGTCGTTCTTGAAAATGTTCAACTCCCAATAATCGTGCTTGACCATGTCTTCCAACATATAACAGGCTTCATCAATGGGTCTTTGGAATAAAGAGAAATTACCACGTCCACTTTCAACCCAATATCTTGTTGAGTCACATAAGCCATTGATGAAATTTTGAAATATATTCCTTAGAGAAACCATGATCAGGAAACCTGTTAAGCAAGTCTCTATATCTCCACCAAGCACTACACATCGGTTCCATGTCTTTTTGGGCAAAACTCATGAGGACCTGTCGATAAGACATCTTGAAGTCCTGCAAATAAGACAAAAACAAACAAAATGAAAGCAAAGAAACAAAATTGAAGTCCTGCAAATTAAAATTAAAACTAGAGTTATTTGGTATCAATATTAATAAAACAAAACAGTTCCCGGCAACAGTGCCAAAAACTTGTTGTGAAAAATTGCAAATGCACAATATCGTAATAAGTAATAAAGTGATATATAAAGTATCATTCCCATGAGAACTGTCATTACTAATTAGTGAGATTATATTAACTCAAATTTTATTTGAATAATAGAAAGATATTTTTTAAATATAAATAACAAAACACTAACTAACTCACATTTTTCGTTCTTTTCATTTTGAACAAAACATGTATTTGATCCATTTTTTCACATTTTTTAATTGTTTTCATGTTTCTAGTCTATTATACAGTAGTCAATCACTCATTAACTCATAGTTAATTAATAATTGTCCATTGTTTTGTTTTGTTTTGTTTATTTATTTTTTTGTGTTCTTTTGTTTTGTTGGGGAGGTCAATCAATGATTAGTGTTGCAGAAAATTACAAGTGCACAATATCATAACAAGTAATAGAGTAAAAAGTAAAGTATTGTTCTCACAAGGATTGCCCTTACTAATTACCAAAATTAGATTAATTCTAACTTAATTTGAATAACCCAAAAGAGATTTTAAATGTAAGTAACAAAATTATAGAGAGACGAAAGACTCAAAATATTAAAAATCTAGGATTTCCAGTTACACCGGATTAATCATATTCAAATTAACTAATCCAATTAATCAATGTTTATTCCTTCTGTTACCAGCGAATCTCTTTAATATTTCTCAAACATTAACAATTTATTATAATAATTCTATTATCAGCTTTCGGTCTCAAACAGCTTATTATAATTTATTAAGAACTAGAAATTCATAATGCTACATAAGTTTCATAACTATCTCTAGCTTATGACAATCTCATGGTAAATTAAACAATAGCTTATTTAATTATCACTTCTTAGTTTCAAATCAAATACCAATTCATGCAAAAGTTGGACAGAAATTCACAAGTATTAAGCACATATTAAAATACTTAACATAGAATTGGAATAAAACATCAATTAATTAAAAATAGAAAAACACAATTAATCATTATATGGCTAGATCGTATACATAGAAAAGAAAATTAGTTCATAAATAAAAATATAAATCTACAAAACAAAGGTTTAATTATTCTTAAATTATAAAAATAAAAAGATAAGAAAATAAAGGAAGAAAACCCAGTTTGGAGATGTCACAAGTCTTTGAAGCATTTTCAAATTTTCTTCTCCCTTTCCTCTTGATGATTCAAGATGATCTCTCCATAATTTTGTAAAAACTAAACCTAAAATTCAGATTGAAAATAAAATACCAAAAGCAAAATCCTAAATTTATTTTCTTTTTTTCTTTTATGGTTTTCAACTTCTCCCATGACCAAAACGTCCTTAACGGAGCCCTAGGTCCCCTTTTGTAAGCCTTCAGATTTCCAAAGATTTCCCTCTTATTTATTTATTTGTTTTTCCTTACATTGATTGCTGCTGCAGCTGTCGTGCAAAAGTCCTGGGGCCTACACGGAGAGACAGGTGGCAAGTAGCAACTGGGAGCAGTTGGGAAGCGGTCCGCGTGGCGAGTTGAGACTGGACTTCAGCAGTGAGTGCACTGGGAAAAAGTGGAGACATGCACACCTAATTGGGTACTACTCTAGTTACACTGATATGCCTTGTGGATGCACCAGCTGGGGCGAGTAGAAAACACGAGAAGAGCTAGGATTAAGTGAGTTAGAGGATATTTGTGTTATTTTAATTATCTTAATAAGAGAAAAAGGCTTTGTAACTAAATTAGAGAAGTTTAGGGCATCTATTTAAAATTGGACCTAGCAATGGGCCATTTACCTCCCAATCCCTTTCCTTCTTCTCAAACAAGGGGAAAAGAAAAAAAAAAAAAAAGAAAAGAAGAGGTAAATAGATAATGAATGAAAATTTAATTTAAATAAGTAAAATCAACATTAATCATAATTAATCAATAATAAATACATATTATATTAATCAAACACTAAGTTTATGTTTGGTTCACCGGTTGGAGATGAAATTTTTAAGTTGTAGTTGGTCGATTTTTTAAAAATTACTTATAAATTTTGTTGATTTTTCCAAAAAAGATAAAGAATGATATGAAAAAGTATAATTTAATTGGAGTTAAACTGAAACGTTAAACGAAGCTTAAATCATTTTCAAAAGAAAATAAATTTTTATAAAAATCAACCATTAACATTCTTAAAAAAGGATTAACTAAATTTGGCTGCATTGACAAAGAAATATATTATGCAATCCTTTTAGCAAAAAAAAAAAATATATATATATATTATTCCTTATCAGAGTCCCACACTAAAACCCTTGTGCGCCGAAATTAGGGGGGGGGGGGGGGCGCGGGCACTTTGCAAATATGGGATTAAAATGGGTATCATGTTGCAACACTAGAACCCAAAGAGAAAACATTGCAAAGATAGCCTCATTCATTAATGAATATTTTGTTTTCTCCAAAATACCCTTTACAAGTAAAAAATAAAAATAAAGGAAAA
>JAFMPE010130883.1:4321-14416 GCA_024759925.1 Ficus religiosa
TGAATACAGAGGTATTGCCAATGCTACTGCAGAAATTATATGGGTTGAATCACTCTTAAAGGAACTTGGTGTTTCACTATCATCCACTCCTCTCCTTTTGTGTGACAACATAAGCTCCACATACCTTGCCGCCAATCCAGTCTTTCACGCTCATACCAAACATATTGAGGTGGACTATCATTTTGTTAGAGAACGAGTTATGCGGCGACAACTTGAAGTTCAGTTTGTACCATCATCTGATCAACTTGCAGACACCCTTACAAAAGCTCTTGGCACCATAGAGTTTCTCCTTTTTCGATCCAAACTCACTGTTCTTCCCAGACCAGTTAGTTTGAGGGGGGATGTTAAGAGAAATTAGAAATTGTAATCCTCTGTATTTTTTGTACAAGTCATTATGTGTGTATGGTGGTCCCATTTTCCTTTTTTGCATTGCCACGTGTATAGGAGGTCACTCTTTGCTCTTGTCTTCTTTGTATATAGGCTGATTCATGCCTTTTTGTAAAAGATACTGAAAATATAAAATATACAAGAAATTATCCAAAAACCCTTTTCTGCAAATCTTCCTCTCTCATCTTCTTTCTTCTTTCCTCTTCTTCTATACTCTAATTTCTTAACTGATGGTACCCTCCTCAAGGTAATTTAATTTCTTTGTCACGTGATGCTGTTTTTGATGGGGAGAAGATGTCTATGGCTGTTGTTTCTAGGGATGTTTCAGGAAGATTACTTAATATTTGGGTTAAGACTGATAAATATATATATATATATATATATGTGATAGTTTGGGAAGCCATGGCTCCATTGGGAGCTATTTCTTTTGCCTTGGACCGTTTCAGAGATGGTGTTGTTTGTGAAAGTAATTGTCAGGCTGTGGCCAAAGTCCTTAATAGAGAGGTTGATCCAAATTGGTGTGTTGGAAGCTGGCATCTGTGATGAGATTGTGCTTTCATCTAAAGTGCTTAAAAGGGTTTCTTTCAATTGGATTCCTCGTGAAGCAAATGATTTTGTGGACAAGGTGGCAAAATGGACTCTCCTGAATACTCGAGAGTTTCCCACTGATTGGAAGGAGCTGCCACAAAGTCTTTTTTACATTTTTCACTCTGTCTAGTCTGTTTGTATATGCCTTTTGTTTTGGTCTTGCATTACTTGCGGGTTGTAGCTTGCTTCTTGTTTGTTTGTTCTGGTTCCTTTGATTGTCTTATTGAAAAGCTTACTTATCAAAAATATAAAAAAATAAAAAAAACAACCATGGACAAGTTGTCTGCTCTTTCTAGTTGATTGACAGATAAGATTTACCCTTAATAAAAAAGAAACAACTCCATGTTCAAAAGAAGATCGGCTTGTGTTATGTCAAAAATTAAATTAAATTAAAATTAAAGTTAAAGCAAGAAAAAAAAAAAAAAAAAAGGGCCATACGGTATTGGACTCGGTCCATTGCTATCTAGACCATATAGAGTGGGGATAACTGATAGATGTCATGAAAATAAAAATAGAACGTGGATCGATTTTTATCATAATAAAAAGAGAGAGAGAGAGAGAGAAAATTATATAAATAATAACATTTTTTTTATATATATTGATCAATATGACATAAAATTCCTCATTGTTAACTAACATAACATAAATTTTAATTCACTTTAATTTAAGTTTATGTCATATTTATTTTGTGTTAATTTTTTCTGTCTCGTTGATGTAATGATTTTTAAATTTATATTATTTGTATACTTTCTCCTTAAATAACTATTGCAAAATATACCATAATACTAGCATCACACATATAACTTTACCAAAAAAAAAAATACACATATAACAATTTAAATTAAAACTACCAAACTATCCCTCACCCCACACCTTTTTTTTCATTCTGTTTCTCTTTCTTTTCTCCTTCTCTCTCTTTCTCAGTGTTGGAGCAAAATCGCGCGGACATGCTAAAATGGCGGACAGTGCTTCCTTGGTTCACTCGAATTGGTCAAGAGACACTGGCCTTTCTGTGTTGCATCGACTTTGGAACCTCACGGATTGTTGATCTCCAATGGAGGGTGCAGAGTCCCAAGTCTTGGGATCTAACTAGGCCCAAATGAATCCGAAAAGATGACCTTTAAGGACCTAAATGTCGCTGAACTCGTAATCTCAATAGATGGGAGCTTTGATGTAGATGAGAATCTTGTTAAGCATTGAGATGTCGGAAGAGTGCATAAAACAGTTTATGGGAGATAAACTTGGGTGCCTCTGTAAAAAAAGCTTCCAGAGGCAACAACTTTAAATATGCTTACAGAGAAATGGATTTCAAAATAAGGGCTTTTAAAACAAAAACAGCATCTGGATACAAAAGATTCCAAAGAAATTTATATAAACAAAAGTCTCTGGCAACAAAATAACAAATCTTTTAGAGAAAAAAAGCTTGCAGAGACAAAAAGTTTCCGGAGAAAGTCCCTGACAACAAACCAAAACAAAGCTTGCATAGACAAAAAGCTTCCTAAGAAAGTCTTCTGTGACAAAATAAAAAAATAGCTTTTAAAGAAGAAAAGCGCCTCCAGCAACAAAACAAATAAAGCTTCCGTAGTCTTTCAAGGAGGCAAAAGGCCTTTGAAAACGTGAGCTTTAATGCATATAAGGATCTTAATGAGCATGGAGAAATGAGAGGAGAGCAAAAATGGTTTCTAGAGATGAAGTTGGCTTATGGTCTGCAAGCTTGTAAGAATTTCACCAAAGGCTTATGGGTTTTCTTTAAAGACTCGTGAATTTGCTCTTAAGACCTCTGAGAGCTGAAAAGAGTATCCGTGCTTGTTGGAGGATATGATCTCTCTTGCCCTGTATTTTCCTTACCCCAAACTGAAATGGAAGGGGGCATTTGTAGTGTGGGAAGACTCTCCATGTAACTAGTCTCTAGACAAGCTAGTTAGTTCTCTTGAAGAGGAAGAGTCTTGGTAGCATTTGTATGCTTAGGCTTTGTTTGGAAAATCATTCCAAACTTAAAATTTTCATCTCAGTTTTTATCTTTTTCTGAAAAAAATTTTTGTCTTTTCTGAAAAAGTTTTTATTTTTTCTGAAAAGTCAATACAAATTTACTATTGAAACTTAAAATTTCCAACTTAAACTCATTCACTAATACTGTGTATTGGGAGTTAAAACATGCTTCAACTCATATTTTGAATGGTCAAAATTGTCTATTGCTTGAAAAAAGTGTACATCAGGATTGGTGACCAATGGGCTATTTCTTGGTTCGATTTTAAGTGGTGTAAACGTTCAGGGGAAGTTTGGTTGAATGGTTCAAACCATTTAACTCAAACTTTTTTTTGTCTTTTTCCCAAAAAGTTTTTTGTCCTTTCTGAAAATTCAAAAAAAATTTATTATTGAAACTTAAAAATCCAAACTCAAACTATTCTACCAAACAAACCCTCAGAGAAGGTTTCTTTGACTAAGAAAGTCCATGTTCATGACTTTGACTTTATGGTAAACAACATAATTGTGTGATATTTATAAACGACCTTCCGCTTATAAGGCTTACTAAACTAAAGGGTGTTGTTGGGTTACTAATTGGGTTACCACCAATTTTCCTTTATTTGTCCAATTTATTTTAATTCAATTAGTTCAACACCCCCAAACGGGTCAAAGAACTACTCGAACCAACAATAAATGGACTCATTTATGCTCTCATGGCCCACCAAACTTCAACCCATTAAAATTCTCTAACCGGGGCTTGGGCACATGCACGTGCCTTTTACACATTGTGGAATGATACTTAGATTTGGGCTTCATCTTTGGGCCTTGTTCATTTGTGGGCATCAACACTCAGCAAAATCTCTCCTCATAGCCACCCTCACCGCATCGCCGCCATCATTGCGATCTCCAACCGTCCCACCCGCCATCGTAATCTCATCCTGTGGATGTGATCTCTGCAGTTCACAATTTCTTCTCCCCGAGACATGTCATTTTTTTTTTTATTTAGAATTGTGATATATTTTGGCGGAAAAATTCTTGTGATTTGTAAATAATAAATTTATTTTAATGATTTTTGGGAAAATTTGTTTATTTTTAGTTGAATTTTTAAGCGTAGCAATGACGTGGGCTAGTGTTTTCTTTAATATTAAAGTGAAGAAGTCCTAAAAAATCAATAGAGTCAGTAGTTCAAATCAGCAATTAAGTGATTACGAAACAGTAACTAGATAGTTACCGACCGATAACATTAATTATCGTTCAGTAACTAGTCGGCGGAGGGTGTTATTGGTCGGTGACTAACTTGTGTCACCATGGATACTAATTGGTGTTAGTTGGTAACTTGGGATATAATTGGTATTATCAAATAACTAAATAAATAAATAAATAAATATAGCATAATGTCAATATTTTTTGGAAACAATTTTTCTTTTGTGGCAAAAATTAATGCAAGGAATGATTTTTTGGAATTTCTCTAAAGTTCCTGATGCAAGTGCTCCTTTAAAGTACCGCCCTAAAACGAAAATCTTTTACAAGTTTCTTTCTTATTTGCTTCTTGAAATTTTTTAAATACAACATTTTCTTAGTATTTTTAAAAATATTGTAATAATGCCTTAACTTTTTTATTTTTATGTAATCATATTGTAATGTTAAAATCTCAAATTAAAAAATCAACTATATTATCAAATAAAGTCATAATTAACTCTAAACTTAAATGGTGAATCAAACGCTATTACATAATTAGTATGTTTTGAAGAAAAAAACAAAAACAAAACAAAGATACAAATAGGAAAAACACACATAAAAGGTTATTGTATTATAATCTTAGCTAAGTTTCGCATCCTCTGAAGAAAGAAAATCCTAATTCTGCCGCTGGTCATTTATGTACGGACTTCCCTTTTCTTTTCATAATTAAAAATTAAAATGCCAAATTGTTGCTTTTTATGTACCCCAAGTTTCTCTCAAGTAAGATGAGTTCTGTTGAAGATGTCGTTTTAGTGCTTGAGGGGGTGTACGGACACATATAGCGGCACTTTTAATCAAAAGGAAACCTTAGAAGAACTCGTTGAAGTGATTCTAATAAACCATCGTGGCCTCAATTTCCTTGTTTACAGTCCTCATAATTACTAGATTAAGTCCAAATGATGAAATTTAGGCAGCCCAAATGGTTCGATGTCATGAATAAAGTTTAAAACTAATCATTTCACAATTAACTATAGAGTACCCTCTACATATAGAGTACCCTCTACATGAATCATGTTTGATTCCTTCCACATCAAAGCAGTCTCAATTTCCCTAAAACTACCCTTTTTAACATTCCAAATGTCATCAGCCCAGAAATCAGAAATATCAACTTCTCACTCTTCTATACATGCGAAACTAAGAAAAAAAAGGCCTGCCGTTTGGATCAACCTTAGTTTTCTTTCGTCTTTTTTTTTTTTTCCTTTCTATTTTGTGTTTCTTATTCTCCACCTTTAAACAAGTTTATGGTCCACTTTAACTCTCATCCTTGAAATTGGAGCTCAGGGCTCAAAAAATATTGCTGGTTCAAGAACAATTGGTTCATGAAATTGTTCTGAGGGATTTCTGATTGAATGGTGCTGTTAATAAAACTGCAAGAGTTGATGAATTTTTTCGGCGGAGCCTGGCCGTGGTCATCGCCGCTGCCAGTCGAAAGCTGGCGCTTGAGCCGGTTTTCGACGCTCGGTGGGGCGGAGAACTGCAGCTGAGGAAGCTTTTGCAGCATGTGATGACTGCCGCTGTTGCTACCAGGATAGCCATTGAAAAAGGACTGGTGGTCTAGACACCCGGTGTTAAACCCGGGAATACTCGAGTGCTGATCAAGCCCGGTGGAGTTACTCGGACAATCCGCTAAAAAACTACTTAGAATGGAGTAGTCCATGGCATCTAGTAAGTTGGAGAATGAAGAAGATTTCTGAGGCTTGATGGAGTCTTGTTGTTCCCCTGATTTTAAGATCGGCAAAAGGGCATCTTGGATAAATTGCTCTTCTTCTTCTTGATCACTTGGAATTGGTGATGCTGTTGGATGCACAACATTTGTTTTCTTGTAGATACGGCAGAGAACCCAATCGTCCAACTGCAAAGTAGTATTTGATCAATTAATCGAACATTATTTAAAAAACAAAAAAAAAAAAAAAAAAAAAAAAAAAACTAGTCCCATTCACACGCTTTCATTTTTACATGTTGTGATTGGACCACAAGTTGTTAGCGTTATTTGTCTCATCCAGCAGCCTCTACCATTCAAGATAAGCACAAAGTTCAAGAAAAAGAAAGAAACAAGTTGAGACAAAATGTAATGTCATGGGTATCTGAAGCAAAATCGGTCAGGTCATTTCGATTTTATTGACAGATCTCTCGAGATTTCTACCACAAGCCAAGGAGATAAAAGGGGCTCACCCTCATGGGAGAATCTTTGGGCTTGTTGTTGGGCTTATTGGGAATGGAGGAGTAGGGGTAAGTGGGGTTTTCAGCAAGGCGATACTCATGCATAATCCAGTTAGTCTTGACACCCTTTGGAGGTCTTCCCTTGTAGAAAACAAGGGCCTTCTTCACACCAATGTTCTGGTGGCCACCTCCTGGTGTGGCTGAGGTCACAATGGTCTTGTCTGTCCCCGTGGCTTTCCAATACCCAGATGCAGCTGCCCTGTTTGGCCTTGCACCATTTGGGTACTTCCTATCTCTTGGACTGAAGAAGTACCACTCTTTCTCACCAAACGTCGCCTTAGCTGTCAAACCCCAACAACACCACAAATTAGTTATTCTGTTTATCAGTAGTCACCAAACAAGGGTGTTCATTATAAGTATATATTTATCTATATATATATATATAGAGGGACTAACCTGGCAAGTCCCAAGGATCAAATTTGTATATGTCAACCTCAGCAATTATGGAAACAGGCAAAGGAGTGGAAATAACTCTCTTTCTAAGGTAGTGAAGAATGAGCTCTTCATCTGTGGGGTGGAACCTAAATCCGGGTGGTAGGCTTGTTTGTGGGTTCTTCATCTTTTCTTGATATGTTCAGAGTGTTTTCAAAAGTATGTGGAATATTTAAGGCCAAATCATGTAGTTGTGAAGAGAAAAAGGGAAGGCAGGGAAAGGAAAAAAAAAAAAAGATGAAGAAAGGGTAAATGAAATGCAGAGGAAGAGGAGAGGGAGGTTTGAGAACTAGAAAACCAACTCAACAAAGGGAAGAGGATTGGAATTTTTGGGAGGGGAAGATGGGAAGCCGTTTTATGGTTGTGGGAATTTGTCGGTATGCGGAAAATGAGATTAGGGCAAGGGGGGATGAAAGGAGCGAAAGGAAGTGGTGAAAAATGGATAATAATTAGCACTAAAAAAAAAAAAATGACATGTATAAAAGGAAAGGCCAAAAATACCAAGAAATGGAAAAGTTTTATCTCTAGATTTTTGGCTCGCTTTTTAAGTCGACTTTTGAAGGGAGTTCATTATCCTTGCACCCACTATCTTAATTAATTTTTAGTGTTGTCAATGTTTCTAGTTTCATTAATTTCTATCGATAATTAAACAGAATGGAGACTATTAGAAATTTATAAATTAAAAAAAGAGAGAGAGAGAGAGAGAGAGAGAGAGAGCTAATTTCACCATATTAACTATTAAAAAATAATAATAAAACATTAAAAAAAAACTATTCAAATATTACCGCGTAAAACTTTGTAATTTCTTGTCAAACGATCTATAAGGTTAAAAATTTACGTATGAATGGTATACGTTTATAAGTAAAAGTGAAAGATTGAATTTTATAATATACATAAAAAAAAAAATGACATACAAAAAGGCATAATATTGATGTGTGATAAGTAAATTACTCCTCATTACATTTTTCACAACACTTGAGAAAGATAAATATTATATTATATCTCTCACTCTTATATGTTCAATTTTATGCAGTTTAGCTTTTTCATACTTAAGCAGAGTAGGTGCCTTGGAAACTAAGAAATAGATGGGTTAAAGCTTTAAATTGGGCTTCAAAAGTTAATGTTACGGTCTCTTTTTTTTCGTGAAGGTAATTGTATAGTTTTATGATAGTAATTTTTATTGGCAATCTACTGCATCAGACTTTGTTCCTTTTTTACTTACAAGTTTTTTAGACGATGTGTGCTTTGGGGCTTATTTTTATTTTCTTGAGATATTTTTCCTTTCTATGCTTAACTAGCTTTCGCATTTCTTTTCCCTTATTGTTAAGCTTTTGCCTCTTGATTTTACTATAACATATCTAATAAGGTCTATTATTATAGAAACCGATTGTTAAATATATAATTTTCACTTCATCTTTTATTTGATTTTTAATTTGGGTAGAATTTCCCATTGAGATTGTAATATCTAGATTTTCTTTTCTTTAAACTTTTATAAAAATAAATTGAGTTAGGGATTTTGTCTGATATAGATTAAGGTTTTAAGTGTCAATCTAATTAATATTCTTAATCTTAACTTTGTATCAATTGTCTTTTCTTTTTATTTGGAAAAAAAAATATGTTTACCCTTTTTAAACATATCCAAAAAAAAAAAAGTAATGTCCTTTTTTTTTTCTAATGATGACGTGGTGATGTGTTGTAACGCCAGCTGGGTCTTCATGTGGGGGAGAGGACATAGAATTATCTTTCGCTTTTGTTCTAGTTCTCCAAATTTCTTTTCTTTTCTTTTCTTTTTTTTCTTTCTAAAAAAGTTTTGATTCCTGGAATAAACGATGGGTCTCAAAGCTCGACTCTGAAATTACTCTCAAACATGTAAAGATGCATATGATATGATAATGTGGAGAAACTGAAAGGGAAGCTGGCGGCGGCTTATCAGAGGATGAGTTTCGTCCATTCGCCATTTTGCCAATCACGCCACCTCCATTTTCAGGTTTCACATACAATCTTGACACGCGTCCTTCCTTTCACATCCTCAACCCGCTCAAAATAAAAATAACTAAAAAAATAAAAATAAAGCCAAAAAAAGCCAATAATCCCATCATCCTTCTTCCTGTGCCGGTCCTTGTTCATCGTCACCTTCCTATGCCGTATCTATGTATCTCTCTTCGACCCTTATCCTAGTTTGTACTTTCTCTCCAATCTTTTATTATTATTATTATTTTTTTTTTCAATTTTGTCCTTTTAAAAACAAAACCACATATTTTAAACCGTATATTATTTATGTATATATACATGTACCACAAATACGACATCATTTTCAAGTTTACTTTTTGGAATCCTTCGTCTCCTATTCAAGCTAAAAGTGTCTCTTCACCATTCAATACCGTTTAGACTTTGTTTTTGTACAGCAAATATATAATTATGAATAAATACTATTTTTACAACGCAGAAACACTGAATCTAAAAATAAAAATAAAAATAAATAAAAGAATTAGAGAAGTCCTATGAAACAGAAAGTCAGTGACCCACATTATTAAAGAGTCAAAGTAACATTGTTAAAAGAGAAGTGTTCAAATCAAACCTCATTCAATGGAGAGATCAAAGGGAGTGTGGAACTGAATGATGAGGCCATTACATTCCCTCTTCTGCTTTTAAAAGCTTTAGATAAGATTCAGTTTTCTTTTTCTTCTTTTATTATTATTTTTTTCTTTTCTTTTTGGTCGAAAACGACGGAATCTTTTTTTAGTCCTTTCTTATCTTGCAATTTAAATTAGACTACGCAAGCTTATGATTTGCCTGGATCACCTATTGTATTTGTTTCTTTTTCGAATATAACATATGTTAGTGGCTTAATTTTTCCAACGATGGAGACCACCCTCTCACCGGCGAATGAGGTGCGCAAGAACAAATAGGTTTATTTTCAATCTCAGTGGAGAAGATTCGACTACCCGAATAGATCCGACCAAACCAGATACTTCTCGGGCCACCGAGTTGGTCTAGCACCACCTCCGTTGGGCTACTGATCTCTGAATTAGCTCTCCTCTGGGGATCTCGAGCAGACCTCCGTCGGGACACAAGGTACTGGCTTGGATAACACTTCCTTGACCACCACCAAACCCCCTTTCGGGATGGTCAGCCCGTGTTGCCCCTACCATACTGTCCCGTACCGGCTGACAACAGTACTTTAGCATGGCATGCCACACCCACTACCCTGCACCACCTGACACCTAATGCCTAGTACCTGTTACTGTACTTGTCCTTATTTTT
>JAFMPE010130895.1:623-10717 GCA_024759925.1 Ficus religiosa
AATTTTTATTTAGAGTTGAGTTGAAAAGCCGAAGAAAACAAAAATCTAGCCACATTGCTGTCTTCCTCACCCACTCAAACAGGTAGACGAAAATAAGAACCTCAATCTTAAAATTTCAACGTCACAAGGAACCCGCTCGACACTCTACGCCAAGGCAATCGATCACATTCCCCACCCTCAGCTCCCTAGCTAACTCCACTCCCAAACAAAGCCTCTCGCTAATTCACTACTTATGACAGATCCAATCTTAACCCTACACCACATGGCCCGGACCTCCTCCACAGAATCTCTAACAATTAGCAATCGCAGCAAGCGCACAGTGGCCCAAATCTTATTATATGTCATATCAAACCAGAAATTGTGCCATGTGCTAGGTTGGATTAAAAAACATATCGGGTGAGCTAACGATGCTGATTGAGCTACGAATGCCACTCATTGAAATGGGATATTTAATATATTTATATATATATGTTCAATTTATTAGTGTGTTTGGATGAACCATTCCAATAATTACTATTGGATTTCAGCATAGTATCTGTTTGGAATTGGTCAACCATTTATTGCATGCCTGTCCCTCTCTACTACTTGTGTCCCCGTCTACCACTAGTATTCTGATAGTCAAGTCGTTTTTTTGTGTGTTTGTTTTGTTTGCTTGTTTTATTTTTTTCTTTTGTTTGAAGTTTGTTGTCATCTTTAGAGTCTGTTTAATGAATAAATTGAATTTGAGATGATATGAAATTTTTAATTTGAGTTGAGTTGACTTTTTAAAAAATAATTATAAACTTTATTGATTTTTCAGAAAAAGATAAAAATTAAGATGAAAACGTACAGTTTAATTTGAATGAAATTGACATACAAAACAAGACCTTAGAAATAAACCAAAAAGATTTTGGCAAAAGAAAAGTCTTCATGAAGTATAAGAAATGATACAAGAAGATGATAACGAAGGACAAGTGGTCCCCGGACCACGAGTGGAATAGTATTGCGCAATTTGAAAAGACTTGTCATATTAAATTGGTCAACATCAATGACCTACCACTCACTTTCTTTCAACGGAGAATTTTCTAAATAACAAATAATTTATAACACAATAGCCTTGGACAAATACTTTTTTTTTTTTTTTTTGTTACTAAAAAAAAAAGGATAAAGATTGTTTGGTTGCAAAGGGTCTATAAATTTCAGGATTTAAAACAATGATGTTGAAGGCGTGTCTTATTGTAGACCAACTTGAACTAGGTAATTGTACAGCTGTCATGATTCTGTTTTTCTTAAAGTGATCAAAAGTGATTGTCGGCCCACCCCAATTGACAGAAGGCCGATTAAGACCCCGGGCCCCCAAGTCTAATAACTTTTCCATTTCAAAGAAAAGAAAAGAAAAAACAAAAGATCCCATAGTAAAACCAATATATATATATATATAGAGAGAGAGAGAGAGAGAGAGAGAGAGAGAGAGAAGCATAAGAAAGTTCGTAGTTTGTCTGTTTCTACAAAATTTCTAGTCTCTTGCATTTCTTTTCTTTTCTTTTCTTTTTTTAAATAATTTGGAGCATATGTATAAATTCTATTAAGCTATTATTGTAACCGCGTTCCCTGACTTAATAATCATAACAGGAAAAAGAAGAAATATGTATTGAAAATTAAAGAAAAAACAAAATGGAAAAAAGGCTTAAGTGGCTTGACAATAAACTTAGATTTACAAAGCTACAAAGAGAGAGAATATTCATTAATAAAGAGCAGTTTTAGATGAAGCAGTAATAAGGTCGATTAAGTTATCCAAGAACCAAGACTAACAAATTTCATTAAATCAATAGATTTTCAAATACGAAAATGAATACAAATAAGTACAGAACTCCTAGTAAAGGTAGTTATGCACAAAATAATTGATTTTTCTAATATTTTATCTCAAGATAAAGTTTCCGTTAAAGATTCCAATGTTAAATTGTAGTAGAATGTATTGGCTATTTATTTATTTATTTTTTTTTTGAACTTAATACACCGGTATTGTTAAGTCTAAAGATTAATTATACTTTTTTATTTGGCATTTCTTTTAACTTTCTGAAACTAATTAAAAAAAGGGGGGAACTTTTTATAAAGATAAACTATAAACAAAATGTTGATTTTCCTTGATCAAACGTGAAATTTGTCAATAAGTTAATTATTGAGGGAACAAATATATCCAGAGACCATTTATAGACATGCGCGTTTTATATAGCTCTATTTATTTCTTTTTCTTCATTCATAGTTAAGTGATCCCAGGTTACTTCATGAATGAAAAACATTTGAAACTTTAACTCCAGTTGGAATTTGAAGGTTTTTTTTTTTTTTTTTTCCCCTTCGAAATCAAATTTTCCACAATTCAATTTTAAATATACGTTTCTTTTCTTCCTCTTTCATTTTCAACAAACAAAATTCTAACTTCAGTTGTTGTTCTAAATGGGCCCTTAAGCTTTTTAATAACGACAGCTGTGGAATTTTATTTTTCCTGGTGTTCTTAACTTAATGCACGACAATCGACTTGGCTCCAAGTCAAGTCGTTGTCGTCTTTATTAATAAAACAAAAAAAAAATTAGAAAAGAAAATTTCTCGTGGAAAAGCAACAATAAGATGATGATAAACGTAAATGATTCGCGGATCAAAAGTAGGGCACTATATTGTTCTTATTAAAAAAGACAAAAGACTGGAATGGTATTGTAATTTACAAAGACTTCACATGTGTCTTAATTTTGGTACGTCAATGAATTATCATTCCCTAGATACATTGAATCTTGGCAATTAAACTTTTTATGTTCAGACAAATCTTTTTAAAAGAAAAGGTAAAATGATTAAAAGGATAAAAGATTATTTGGTTTGCAAATGGTCTTTAAAATTAAAGAGCGAAACAATGATGCTGAAACTATACCCTTATTTATATAATTCACCAAAAAAAAAAGGTATATCTTTATTTAAGTAGTTTTCAAATACTTAATTTTAGAAAGATTTCATTTTAAAATGTGAATTTTTTTGGACGGGTGCTTAAAATAAATAAATAAATAAACGTAGTGCAAATTTCGAAACACTAAAAAAATTAAGTTAAATCGAAATATTTTTTCACCACCTTTTTGAAATATTAGATTAGAAACTATTTGTCAAGGGCGAATAGAAGATAAGCTTAGACAATTATTTGGATGAAATATTAGTTCCAGATTTATTAGGCGGAAACCAACTTGGAAGAAGGCTATTGGGACCCCGGGCCCCTTAAGCTTTTGCTTTCCAAAGAAAAGAAAAAACGGAAAAGTGATTATCAAACAAAAACAAAATAAAGAAAAAGCTATAGAAAGTTCAACTTTTTCCGTGTTTACAAATTTCTATTGTCATAAAAAGAAAAAAAATTATGGAATAATTTATTTATTTTAATTTTCAAATATGCTCTGAAAAATATATATATGTATGTATGTATGTATGTATAAGATACAAAGCGGTGTTGTTGTTCATTTATTATGTCACGTTATTGGGAAACTGTAATAAATAAAATTTTAAAATATTTGAAATAAATGATTAATTTATTAAATGAAAATTTTACTAAATTAATAGTACATTTATTAGATAATAAAACATAACTACAAGATGTAAATCAATATTTACCTGATAAATATAGCATTTACTTTAAATATTTTAAAAACCTGTTATTTATTTCAATTAATTTTTTGAAAATTGTTATTTATTTCTATCTTTCAATTTGAGTTTGACGAACTTGATAGAGGATGTGCAATAATATTCATATTATGTTCCTTTGACAAGCAATCAAAAATTTTCTTGGTAAATATAGAAGCCAAAAAGATTGAAACTTTGCACCTTGGTATAAGATTGGCGCCATAATCCGGATATATCTGCTAAATTTAAGTAAACAGAAAGATCTCTAAATGACATTTTCTTTGAAGCGAGTAAACTCTGGTGGCATTAATTCATTAACAGCTCTAAAATAAATGAAATTAGTATGGGAAAATCAGGTCTGTTTTCTAGATTAATGATCTAAAATGGTCTAAAAACAAGACTTTAGCGAGGTTATGCATGTAACACTATTAATTACTAGCAGTAATATAATTAGTGTGGTTATTTTGTTATTTTGTTATTCTGGTTTAAAATGCATATTAAGTTGTCAAGATAGCTTCAAAGTAATTTCACAAAAAAAAAAAAAAAAAAAAAGGCAGCTTCAACGTGACTAATGCTTGCAGCACTGTGACTTGATGACAACCGTGTCCATGGGGAGACCAAGATGGTTTCAAACCAAAGCTTCATACGCTAAGAGCATTTTTAACGAAGTGTCAAATTGATATATCAATCGGAGAAGAAGTCAGGATATTTTCATAGGAGGCTAAGAGCATTTTTAACGAAGTGTCAAATTGATGTATCAATGGGAGAAGAAGTCAGGATATTTTAATAGGAGGCTAATAGTACTTATGACATGTTTACTTATCAGGAGTAGAGAATGAGAGTCAATATTTTATTTACTTATTCATTTTTTTTTTCCTGAAATGAAAGTGGTAATCTCATACCCCCTTCTGGATCGTGACTTCCAATCTTAATATTAGCAATAAATTACCATTTGAATCCTTGTTTTACTTGCAAAATATTATATCAAAAAATAATAACAACCTATATTAATTATTTTTAACAACTAAATATAATATATTTTTATTAACTTAATTTTATATAATTGTCCTAATTGTTATTAACTTTATTTGAATAAATAAAGAACTTACTTTTATCATAATATATTAATATGTATCTATTGTTTATTTTTTATTTTATATATTTTACTTATTTTAATTCATTTTTTTTTTCACTTTTTAATTTTTAAAACAAAAAAGTACAAAATTTATATTTTATTGTCTTAATATCATAATGATTATTTTACTTATAGTATGGTAATAAATAAAAAATTAATCACTTTTTTAATGTATGAGAACACAATAAATGAAGGGGGTTAACAAGTAAATTTACTACAATTTATTCCAATTCCGAGTTTAAGTAAACATATGAATAATAATTGTGGTGACTCTAATTTCAAATCCTAGAATCAAGTTAAAAACTTCATCGGATTCCGAATCCTCACCCTGAATCATGTCCATCCCTAGTACACGTAAGTAAACACACCATTAAGCTGGGAATACTGTCAATTATTAAACAATTGAGGACAAAAAAGAATTAAAATAGTACGTAAGCTGATAAAAAGAAAAACTTGATATTCCAGCCAAAAAATAGAAGAAGCAAAACTTGATGTATGAGACGATAGGCATGCACGAAAAGCATGTCTTTTTCTTCACCAAAACCACTACTGTGATTTGTTATTATTTTGCTTTTGTTATGAAAAGTAGAAAGTAAAGCTTTAAAAAAGAAGGGGGGGGCGGCGGGGGGGTGTGGGCGTGGGGTGGGGAGGAAGAGAAGCAAATTATCTAAACTAAAGGGACTCTTCAGATAATGTATGTAAATTCCTATCCAGCCTTGGAATCTTTTTTATAACAAAAAGATGACTCCAAAACGTCGCTACTAATGTGACGGACATCACCGCCGGTGGGGCAAGTGGCCTCACTAAGAAAACAAAAGTAACTATGATTGGGCTTTTGCTGGACTGGACTCGACTCCTGAGCTCTTCCATTTGTTTGGGCTTTTACTGGTCTCCTTGTCAAAATCCACAATCAAATTTTGTGTAACCAATTTTTAATTTGTCTTAAACTCAGAGAGTAAAGATGCAATAATGTTGCTTGCTTGACAAAATTTTGTTCTCTTATTCACAACAATGTTCTGTTACTAACAACTATTGAAAATCTTTCCTATTTTAATAATTATTTTAATCTAAAATTTGTTTTTTATTTTTATTTCCATCGAATCCAAATCATTATTTATCATTGTTATACATATATTATATTCTGACGCCGACTGTAATAATCAATTAATGGTTATGGTTGTAAGGCCAGATAAACCGGAAATGTCAAAATCATCTCTATTATTTATTGTAGTCGACTTTTTTTTTTGAAGTAATTCACTACCTTAATTTTAAAAAAAGAGTGAATTGCTCAAATGCTTCCTGAATTTTTAGGAAATGTGACTGGTAATGTCTAATTTTTTTTAATTAATAAGTCACAAAAAATTTTTTTTTTTTTAAAAAGTGTAAGTCAATTCTTTTTAGTGACAGGACGTTAAAAGCTTGACGGAAACCTAGAGTTCGTTTGGTGAAACGGTTTGAATTAAGATTTTTAAGTTGAGTTGAAGATAAGTTAAGTTGAGAGTTAGAGTTGAGTGTTTGGTAAAAAGTTTAACTTGAGTTGAGTATTTGGATGTAAAAAAGTTTGAGACAAAAAGTTTAACTTGAGTTGGGTGTTTGGTAAAAAAGTTTGAATTGAAAAGTTTAACTTGAGTTAGGGCGCTGTTTGGATGTAAAATATTTGATTTAAAAAGTTTAACTCAAAGTTAACATTCCATTGTAAGTTGTGAATGGAAAAATAGAAAAATAAAATAAAATAAACTAAAATAAAAACACACATCAACAACATACATCAAAACCTTTTACAATATTTCTTACATGCCATAAAATACAATAATAAGAATTACATAGTTGCTAACTAAAAGTGTTAAGAAAAAACATCATATTTATCCCCTTAATCTGGTTTAAATAGATAAAACTGGGCTTGATTTCAAGTGGATTTACCTTGGATTTTGTTGATATATGTCCCATATGTCATCGGCCATCACATCTCTTAGCTAATTCATTGCACCCCTCTCTGATGCATCTTGCTGCCTTCCTATACTTGGGCATGTATCATCTACCCCGTCATCTAAAACGTAATCTGCGTTAATATCGACATGTCCACCTATAGACACACCATCTGCCGCATACTCTTTAAGAATAGGATCCCCAACTTGTAACATCCTTATGAAATTATGCACAATCGCACACACTACTGGGATCATTACTTGTTTGTCCATGGGATAATTGTTGATGCTTTTAAGTATTTTAAATATGGACTTCCATACACTAAAAGTTCGCTCAATACAATTCCGCAGCGATGAATGTGTGTAGTTAAATACTTCCCTACGGTTGCCCAGTCCGCCACGACGTCTTCGATATTCGGGTAAATAATACGTTTCTCGTCGAAATTAACTAAGGAAACAATCCTTATTCGCGTATCCCGAATCGGCAACGTAAAATTTCCCTACAAAATAATCATCACATTATCAACACAAATGCAATATTTTGTAATTACTTGATTTTTTTATAAATAATCATATCAGGTGACAGATGATCTTACCAGTTGGTAGTATTGGGAAACCATGAAATGCTATTTCCTCTTCTAACATTCTAGTATCATGACATGATCCTTTGTAGCCGGCCAACATTTATGTAAATTTCATATCGAATGAACAAGCAGCTAATACATTTTGCGAGTTGACACCTTTTCGATTAATCTAAACTTCAGAATTTTCCGCCTGTGGCACACATGGTACGTGTGTTCCATCTATAGCGCCAATACAATCCTGCATGAAGAAGTAAAATGTTGATTATGGCTACCATCATTAATAACACGTGTTCAATAAAAAATTGTGGACTCCATTTTTTAATTTTTCATTAATACGATCATATGATGTGATGATATCGATAACGTACATCAAACCATGGCCTATATTTGTAGGGATGCTCCATAATCAAAGGTTGAACCTCTGTGTAGTCGGGTGGTTTGATGAATTCATCATTTAGAACACAAATAGCCGTCAACACTTTAAAGAACCAATGCGAAGTTGTCTCTCTAGAATGTTGGAACAAATAAGAAATGTGTCTGTTCGTTGCGCCTTGTGCACAAATGGATTACAAAAATAAACAACTGCTCATCAACATTCATGTTAAAGTTGGTCGCAATAATTTCCTACTACCTAATAGGTGACTTAGTGGTTTGAATGTATTTAATTTCATATTGATTGAATCTTGAATTATTTCTTCATGTCCATTCATTATCTCTTTCACACGCATGCTGCCAATTAGTTTTGAATTATGCATTGGTTGTGAATCTCTTCATCTGTTACGTCTACTAGCAGCCACAGCTACGACTATCATCACAAGATAACTGTCATCGTCGCTTAGCTTGTTCTATAAGGATCGGTCATCTTCTTCATGTTCGGATGCGGAACTATACTCGTTTATATTGAGAATGACGTGACCTGGGCTAAATTTGGTTGTTTACCTGGTATATATCAAATATTCCCAAAACAAGTTTAATTAGTCCCAATACCATTATACTCTGTTCGACTAATCGTTTCAAAGTTGTTACATATTACTTTTTTCCCCACAACTACTACAAAACATAAGATAATGGTAATAGGAATATCAGATATAATTCTAGATAAAATCACATAACTAACAATGACAAGAAATGTTGAAACATGAATAAAATAAATATTAAATCAAAATAATCCAATAAAAAGAATAATGTCAAAGTTATGTCTAAAAAAAATGAACATTAAAAAAAAAAAGAAAACATAAAACATGAAACTCAATCGGTCGGTGGCAACTGGGACTTAACAACGGAGGCAGTAATGTCTCGCCTTTTGTCATCGGGAAGCTGATGGAAGGTATGCTGGAGCCGTGGATGAGCATCGAAGTAGTACTATATAATCGTCCGCTGATATTGTGGATACCTATCTCGGTCATAATATTCATGCACATCAGCAAGTGATCCGGTTGACTTGATTGTTCGTTGCTGGTACCCGATTGTGAACGACTATGGAAATGACTCACTGTTTCCTACATTGCCACGTAAGTCATCTCATCAGTTTCCTTTCGTTGCTTTCTCTTACTAGAGCTGCCCTTTGACCATGACGGACTAGCATCGTCGCCCGCTCTTCTGTTGTTGCCCTGGCACGCATTGGTGGTTGGACTTAGTTCCTCTTCTAAAACTGGCCGGGTTCCAGAGTTGTCCATTGAACCTTCATGCTCAACGTATGGAGTACTGCCATCGCACTTCATAACTGACCCAAACCCCAAGGCACTTGCTGCATGAGTTTTTTCGAAAATGTTATAATACAGTTCCTTATTGCGAAGTCCCTCGTGGCGGAGATGGTTACACTCCTTATAGACCTGTAAATGAAAAGTTTATCAACATCCTCATCTAATCATCGTGTGGTCAAACTATTAAACATCCAGAGCATATATTAGACAATGCAATTACTTGAATAAAGCTCTATCACGCATCGTCCGAGCATACTACTCTATCTGTTGATGGGTCATATCCCAGATCGGTTCGTACTTGCAACGCCTTCCATCCTCTACATATTTTCTTCATCCTCTTTTTATATATATATATAATGTTATTCCATAGGCAGGTGCTCCTCCATACTCAGAATTAAACTGAGTGGCCCATTGATCGAGGATTTGTATGGGGGGATATTTACCGCCACTATAGGGCAAGTACTCATCAATTTTTTTGAGGAATTTTTTTTCCTTCGCAGTATCCCAGATGTACGTCTCACCCGATGCTTTGCGAGGCATTTCCTTAAGAAAGCGATAACCAAAATCGAAAAACATACTTTAAAAAAAAATATTGAAGGAGGAGAAGTGGGCTTAGTAGAAATTGAATGACATATTTCATCTGAAGCATGTCAATTACCCGATACAAATACAGCTACCATGTCATAGAAACCATGGGTTTGGGGTTAAACAAGTTCATGGCAAGCATAACCTATAATTAAGCCCCTTAACAACAAACATGTGCTTATATACCGGTAGCTGACAATATATATTGGGTGACCGAGTCACCAGTCAGATTCTAATACAATATATGTTAATTTGCTGTATACATCATAGCCTACAGGGGAGGAAAATTGTACGTAAACTAGGATATGAACTTGTAAAAAAAGTCTGCCACTTGAAAAAAAAAAAAAAGTCCCTTAATGTATCAGTTGCAAGATAGATAACTCAACGGAAAATGAACCCAAATCTTGTGTAAGGCAGCAAATGAGGTAAAAAGTGACCCAAGTATGGATTTGCAATGCAAAATAGGTAAGAAATGAATCCAAATCTGGTTTAAGGTAGCAAATGAGGTAAAAAGTGACCCAAGTATGGTTTT
>JAFMPE010130907.1:445-10537 GCA_024759925.1 Ficus religiosa
AGGGCTTTAAGAAAGAAATTGGCAATGGAATTATTTTTTCCTGGCATTACTAAAATATAAATGTGTCAATATTAAATTTTGGCATTGCCATTTGATAATGGTCATTGGTTGATATCTTAATTTTTGCATCTAACCATTATTATTTTTATCATTTTTAAATTATTCGAATACTAAAAATTTTACTCAAATTTCAAAGCCTAATACTAATGACACAAGGTAAGTACATTAGAGTGTATCCACACTTTTTTATTTACAGCAAATATAGCATTGATATTAGCATATAGATTGTAGATGGTCTTAAAGCACCTCTAATGGAATACCTAAAAAATGTGCCTATATTAAATTTTAGTATTTCTATGAAAAAAAAAAAAAAAAAAACTCTCCAATGAAGTGGTATTTTTTATGGTAAATGCTAAATTTGTTACCAAATTCATCACCAAGTATAGTGAATGTTAAATTTGACATTTGATTGATATTGTAACTTTTAATCTAATTATTGCAAAGTTTTTCATTTTTTAAATTTAACTATTACAATTTTGCTGTTACGAATTTTAAAAGTTAATAATGATGATAAATAACAGTTATAGCATTAGAGTTTTAAATATGCTATTTTTAACTTTTTTTTTTTTTTTTTAAACAAAGAGAGCATTGACATGTTTTGTGGTTGATTGAGAACCATGCCTAGTTTGATAGGATCGGTAATTTCGAACACGATATGAGAATGACACAAAAAAAAAAGGTTTAGACAGCACGTTTAATAATTAGGTCGACACGTTTAACACGAAAATTAACGAGCCATAAACGAGCTAACACAGTTAATCCTGTTTAGCTCGTTTATTTAAATGGGTCGTAAATAGACCAACACAACCCAACCCGTTTAGAACCTATATATATAATTTCTCAATATATTAAAAAAAAAACCCTAAAAATGACGACATATAAAAGCCTAATCCTAATTCTTTTATCCTCTCCTCCTCATATCAGCTGCATTGCACCCTTTTCCAACTCCCTCAGAAAAAGTGGACACTAACTACAACTTAGACTTATGTTTTATTCTAAGATATGTTTGTCTTAATTATTATGGATATTTGATAATTCTAGTTGTTAGTTTTATATTTTTATATGAATATAATGAGTTTCTTATGTTAGTGAATTCATAATTTTAAGTGATTTTTTATCGAAATTTTTCATGTTAAATGGGTTAGAAACCAGTTTCATGTTAAATGGGCTATAAATGAGTTTTTCGTGTTAAATAAGTTATAAACTGGTTTGTTTTTGTGCCAACTCGTCATGACCAGTTTAATAACCATATTGTTCACATGTCGTGTCCTGCTACTCGTTTATCAAACGGTTGTGTTCGTATTTAAATTCTTTGTCTGTTTATTAATCATGTCGTATTCGTATTTATGTTCGTATTCATGCTTATTATGTCGTGCTGTAATCGGGCTGGTCCGAACCAAGCCCACAAACACAAATTGCCAGCCCTACTTTGAGTTATAGTGATGACCCTTTTTTCTGTCCTGGTGTAGCTAGACTGCTTTGGAGTTTCGACTAAAGAATTGACAAAGAGATTATAACGTTTGCAGATTAGCAAGAGAGAGAGAGAGAGAGATAATTACAACGTTTACATTTATTGTTTTTTTTTTTTTTTCCTAATGACATTTATTGCTTATTTAATGTATAGTCTTGCAATTATAGAAACAGGGGTAAATTCTTGCAATTTTTTCATTCAAAAAGAGTTATTAGCTTATGTTCAATTCAAAAATACAAAAAGGCTCTGCAATTAAATGGTCATTAATTAAAGCACCAGTGACCTTTTATTGTGTCTTCTTCTCAATAATGACCATTAAAGCTCCACAAAAGCTTAGTTTGGCTTCAATTTTTATTTTTATATTCCTTTTACAAGACGAAATCGAATCTACAATCTCTATCAAAATCCCACCTCACCCGTCATCCAAACTCTCCAATGCTATTGAATCAAACGATCTTTAAGCGAATGGTTGGCCACAATCGAACTTGGATGTTAGATTAGTGGGGAAAAAAAAGAAAAAAAAAAAAAAAAAAAAAAACCAATACTTTTAAGCTATATTATTTTTGCTTTCTTTAATAAAGTTGGAAAATATTAAAAAATAAATAAATAAATCACAAAAAGGTTGTTGACGAAAGCAATGCCCCCGCTTATTGGTGAATCATGGAAAGCTTTCTACCAATCTAATTATGACATACTATTCATGGTATCATCAACCATAATGTTGGGACTAGTTTTGACTTTGTTGTCCTATAAATTATTTAACACTACAAGTTCATGGTAAACTCTCAACATCAAATATTTAGGGTTCGTTTGGTGTTTAGATTGAGTTTGAAATGAGATGAAATTTTTAAGTTTAAGTTGATTGACTTTTTAAAACTTATTTATAAATTTGATTGACTTTTCAAAAAAATAAAAAATAAAAATTGAGATGAAAAAATACAGTTTAGTTGAAGTTAAACCTGAATGTTAAACGTGAACTTAGTGAGCTTTAAAACATCTTTTTTCATTAGATGTCGATTTGTCGTAACTCAATGACCCTTAATTATTACGACACACCATTAGGTGGTTCCTAAGGGAGACGCTTAGTGGGAGTGCTAACATCTTCCACACTGGCCAATCCACATGCTCACATCTTTCTTTCACGCATAGATGCTTATCCAAATCCAACACACACACACACACACACACACACACACACATATATATATATATATCTATATATATATATGTATATATATATGTTGCTATGCCAACAACACATATTCAACTATTCGGTTTTGATAATAATCTCTTTTTCCAAGTATAGTGCATCCAATCCCTTTAAAAAGATACAAGTATAATCCATTCAAACCCTTTAAAAAGATCCAACAAAAAGTTGCTTATGGTCAATAAAGTTTTTAGTGTAGATTCTATCGACATAAGGATCTGTTTGGATCAATAGTTTAAACTTATAATTTAAACAATTAATTAATTGTTTGAAAAGTGGATTAAAACGAAATGTTAAATGAGACTCAAATTTCTTTCACACTTTTGATGTTCTTCGCTGTGAATCATCGAGAGTATGCCGGGTTAGGACCTGTGAAGGAATTCCACCACATGTATTAAATTTAAAAAAAAAAAAAAAGATTGAGAGTGAGTGAAATGGATGAAATAATAATCCCTCTTGTCATAGAAATAGGGAAGCTAACAATTCTTTCTTAGAATTAGTTATATCTAGGAATATTCTGAGATTCTCCTAGGGATTTCCTAGAATTCCTTCAAAAATAATTAAAACATATAGTTATCTTGATCCCCAATAAGTGTGATCTCAATGTGTAGCCATGAGTCGATCTCCAAATTGACCTTGATCTATATCTCTAAACTAACCTCACAGTCTCGAGTTCCTGGTTACATGACCCTAACACGTGTCAGTGCGACATTGGTGGGCTCCGTCGATCCTCAATCTTACCACAATGACGTCGAGCCAAGCTCATCGAGGTCTACCCTAAGCATTCGATCAAGTTTAGATCATTATTTCCAGCTCTTTTATGAACATGTCATGACGATCAAACCTTTTGAGAAAAATCCCTCAAACCATATATATATATATATATATATTTTGCTGAAAACTATAATATCTCTTCCTATACGTTTTAATTCTAATCTATAGTAATTAATTAATAAATGTCTCATTAAAAAAAAAAAAAAAAAAACCCTTCACGTGGTTCCTTCGTCAGCCATGTTCATGAAATGAACAAAATGCACTACATGACAAACATTCTCTCTCTCTCCCTGTCTCGTCTTTTTCCTTAACTATAAACAAGTCAATTGTCGTCAATTCTTTAATTTATTTTTTCTTCCTTTTTTCCCATCAAATTCTCCAAGCTACACAATACACAGAAGATCTCAGCCGTTCGTTGGATACGATCAAAATAAATCAAAAGCAAATTGCAAACTCAGTCACACACAGTGTATATTACCATAATGAATTGGTTAATCCGTATCTTAACGCCTAAACAATGTCACTAATATTCTTCTAATCACGGTTTAAGTGTCACCAAACCATGACAAATTAAGTACGGTGAAGCATTATTTTCTGTACTACATTTAAGTTTTGGGTAAATTATTGAGCCTTTGGCTTTTAGTAAACAAACACGTGGTGCTTCATCCAACCATAACGTATCGATGCATGTGCATGAATGCCCCTAAAATCATATATACTATATAATAAATACATATATATGTATTATATTATATATGAAAATCATGAATAATAGTATAATTCGGGTATTTAGATTTTGCTCTATAGTTGGACCCCCCTTGCCTTGAGAAGGAATTTTAACCTAGAAAATGAGCAAAAAATATAATTTTGTTAAGAGAATTATATGCTAAGGAACTAAAATGTATCCTAACTATAGTGTACATGATATTCTTTAAGATTTTTTAGATTTGTATTACTTATTCTTTTCCCCTGATATGATATCGGTGAGATCATAGAATTATGAAATACGGACATAATAATCAAATTAGTCAAAGCCTTGAAGGAAATATATAAAAATTGGGGGTTTTTTTTTTTTTTTTCGTTTCATTTGAATGTGGAAGATTCAAACTTTACATATTACAAGTTATCGTGCATGCACTCCTCATGTGCGGAATGGACAGGTAAAACAAAGAGAATAAAAGAAAAAAGAAAAAAAAAACCGTGATAGACTATGAGTAGTGACGAAAAGACATTGTTAAAGTGCATATTTATGCTTTTAATATAAAGTAAAAAAATTATAAAATTAATTATAAAATTACCACTTGATTATATCTATAACGTCTAAAACTTTGTTACATTTTTGTGATCATAACTTAGCAATATATACCAGCCCAACAATATCATAATTGACACCTAAAGTCATTAAGACGGCAAGCCAACTAATTATTTAATATTCTTTTAAATGCAGATATTCCTTGATATATATCCTTTAATCATGGATTTAAGTTAATACTTCTTCATTCAAAAAATAAAAATAAAAAAGTTAATACTTCTGTGTGTGTGTGTGTGTGTGTATCATGTGTACGTATATGTGTAAATATACAAGGCAAAGATCTGAATATTGTTGAGACTTTAGTGTACCGAGTTAATTTACAAGCCGTCATCATATACAATGCAGAAAACGTATTTAGAAAATTAATTAATTAGTAAATAGTAACAAATAAAGCAGATTTTAGTGGTTTGCAGCTTATAAATTGATGTAGATTTCAAATTTCTTACTAGTAATAAATTATTATTAAAAAAAAAACTAAGCAGATTCTACAATTTCTTGGATGCTTGTAAAGACAGTGTGTGTGTGTGTGTTTTTTTTTTTTTTAATTGTTTTAATATTTGGCTTTATGAAAGCCTACAAAGGTGAACACTGTTGATAAATGTCAAATATTATTCTAAAAGAAATATATGTTTTCCAAGGGGGAAAAAAATTATATTTGAAATGACTACTTTTTTCTCTCTCGTTTGAAAGGGATGACGCGCTTGTTTTTTAGTCGTTGTTGTTGTTGTTGCTTTCTTTATATATATATATATATATATATATATATATATGAATAGGATTTATGGCTAAATATTTTGCAACAAAATACTCATCATAGACTTCTTTTTGTTTTTATTTATGCATCATGTGCTCAACTCTATCCACTAGATTTCCTTGTAGGATTAATTACATCCAATTTCTGAATTACAAATCTTCAAAATTGAAAATATTGATTCTATAGTACGAACTCTCATTTTTAACCACAGATAGGATCTATAGTTTAAATTGTACTCAATTAATGCAAAATCACTAGTTAAATGACACATTATTGCATCATCAAAACTCGAGACATAAGATGGAAAAACGAGACCAAAGAAAAAAAAAAACCCTTTTAACAGTTGGATCTGTACCAACCAACAGTCTGATTTGATTGATCAACAAACACATTTTCATTTCTCTTTTAAAAAAAATTCCGATCAATATCAATATCGATTTAAGATGAGATTTAACGTTAAAAAACAGACATTATTAATATTAATATCATACCATTAAAAAAAAAAAGAAAGAAAACTTCAAGACGGAAAATTCCACAAGACAGGACTCACAATTTCATAACCAACATTCTAATTATTTCTATTTCCAACAAACGCATTTCCATTCATCTTTCAGAAAAACAAAAAATTCTAAGCAAAATTAGAATTAATAATAGTAATAAGATTAAACATTCAGAAACGTACATGACTAATAGTAATATCATATCATTAAAAAAAAAAATCAAGACGGAGGGTCCCACGATATGGTACTCACAATTTTTTTTTTTTTTTAATTTTGTGACTCTACAAAAATTGTAAGGGTTTTTATTTTATTTTATTTTATTTTATTTTTTTTAAGGGGTGTAGTTGGGTCCATAAATGGGGATACAGTCCCCAACCACCCGAACCAGAAAGTGGCGGGGAGAGGAGACAAATAAGGACCCAGCCGAGTTGTCCAAAACGAGTCCCAATCGTCCGCGTGACCCGCCCGCCCCCTGCCAGTTCGACTCCAGCACTCACGGCTTGCTTCTGCAGCCCACGCCCCCAACATCGCTTCTGTTCTTGCCGGTTTTTTTTTCGCTGTTTGCCCTTTATTCTTTCTTTCTTTCCTTTTTTTTTTATTTTTATTTTTATTTCCTTACATTTTTCTTTTTTATCTCCTTAAATCTTTTTTTTTTTTTTTTTCAATCTGTCAGGATTTATTTTTCCCCCTTGATTGATGAAGAATACAGGTAAAAGAAGAAAAAGAAAAGGGGAACACAACATCGTCTTTTTCTTTTTCATATTTTTTTTTTCTCAATTCAAAGAAATTTTGAGATAACTTTAGGAGCGGTTTGAATGGTTCGCTTGAGTTATAATTTTGGAGTTATTTTGATTTATATTGAGTTATTTTATTTGTCTATTTAATAATTGAGTTGAGTTGAGTTTTGAAATTATGTATTTTGTTGAAAATGAAATGTTTGAAGTTCAAAAATATAAAAATTTAAAATGTGTTCCGAAAAAAAAAATCAATATAGATATTGTTTCGTTCTTGTTGAAATGCTATATAAAAAAAAAATCTCTTTCAACTTGAAATAATAAAGTTATGGATTTTTAAATTTTGAGTTTTTAAGTTCAAGTTGAAGATATAAATAGTGAGATTATTTTTGAAGAAAAAGACAAAAAACAATTGAAATTATTTAGTTGGTTGGAGCCAATATGCCAAACACCAATTAATACAAGCTAGAGGCAGAATGTGGCATGTAGTACACTATGTAAAATATAGATTAAGGGCTCGTTTGAGATAATATCTGAGATGATATTTTAAAAGTTGAGTTTGAAATATGTATTTGGGAGGAAAACATTTGAAAAAGTTATGTGATATAGAAAATAATACAAAAATTTGAAATGTGTTAGAAAAAAATATGTAAAATGGATCTTGTCTTATTCGTCTCGTCGTTATGAGTATTTTGATATTTAAAAAAAACATCACATTCTAATTTGAAATGACAAAGTTATAACCTTTTAAAATTTTAGTTTTTTAAAAATGAAAAAAATAAAAAATTTGATATAAAGTTGAAAATTTGAAATCCAATAACAAAATGATATCTCTTGATGGTACCCCAGACAACCCCTTATTTTTAGGAGAGATTTACTTGAAATAATATCCCACATAGTTAAACACAATTTTAACAGTCTAATATGATGTTTAGATGTACTATTACAATAATTACTATTTTATTCAGATAATAGGTGTTTGGTTCGCCAATTATTAAATTGAATTCATTTGAATGTTTCACTTTCACTATTTTACAACAATTTAACTATTTTATAACAATTTAATTGAACTCAAAACCAAATTCTTACTTTTAAAAAATCTGTATCACTCCATTTGTTAAGTTCCATTAAACGAATGTGTGTGTGTGTGTGTGTGTATATATATATATTTTTCAATTTTACATGTTTTTATTGGGATCTTTCAATTTAAAATTGTGTATTTTCTTAAATCCTATCCTATGGTAATTTTTATCGTGGGATTTCATATTTTTTCTGCAATAACAACTAAAATGTCAAATTTTTTAACGAATTGAAATTTTATATTGGATATAAAATTACTGTTAATTAATTCATTAACCACAAAAATTATCATACATATACAGAGGAAATGGCTGCTATGCGACACCATGTGATTTCAAAACATCACTTGTAATTTTTTTGTGATATATTGTACCAATCATGTGATTTCAAAACATCACTCGTTACTTTTTACAGTATGTTATACCAATCATGTTATTTTAATATAACATTTTTCAATTATAACTGTCACTTTAATCAATATCTAAATAGTATCTTATGACAAGATTTAGTAAAAAGTTATAAGTAAATCAATTAACTGTTACAAGTACCGGATAGTATCCATTATCAAATACGAGCCCTTTTCATATATTTTTAGTGAAAGCTTAGTGTCCATTTAGGGTAATATCTCAAAATATATCATTTGGATTTCAAATTCCTAACTTTACATCAAATTTTCTCTCTTCAATTTTTGAAAAATTCAACTTTTAAAGTCTGTAACTTTCTTATTTTAATTAAAATAAGATTATTTTTTATGTCAAAATACTCGCAATAACAAAATAAACAGCACAATATTCGACTTACATATTTTTTTGAACATTTTTTAAATTTTTATATTACAAAACTTTCTTACATTTCTAACTTATGGTTTGTTTGGTGAAGGAGTTTAGTTTAAAATTTTTAAGTTTTAATAGTAAATTTTTAGAAAAGATAAAAAAACTTTTTAAAAAAAGATAAAAATCATAATAAAAAAAGTACAACTTAATTTAAGATGAACTTGAAAACAAACAAATCCTTAACTTCTAAATCATCGTATTCCAATGTCCTCAGACGGACCCTCGTATTCCGCTACAAATTTCTCTTGGAAAAAAAAGAAAGCAAGACATTATTTTGTCAGGATTTAACTTCTTGATTGACGGATATGAAATATACAGAATATTAAGGTCCGTTTGACTCGTTAGTTTGAGTTGAAATATTTTAGTTGTAATAGTAAATTTTTTTAAATTTTCAGAAAAGATAAAAAACTTTTTAAGAAAAAGATAAAAATTTTTTGAAAAAAAGATAAAAAGAAATACAATTTGAGTTGAAATGGAATAAGTTGTCAAACATAGCCTAAAAGGCGCATTGATTTTAGTAAAGAAGGAGAAGAAGGAGGAAGAGGAAGAGACCGTATACGGAAGAGGACCATACGGCTTGTCCGACACACCCACGGATACCTCTTTAGCTGAAGTGGGTCCATCTCTCTCTCTCTCCTCTTTCTCTCTCCTCTCTCCTCTTTCTCTCTCCTCTCTCCTCTTTCTCTCTCCTGTTTTCTGTTTCAATTTCTGTTTCCTGTTGTAACGTCCACCCTTACAAACACCGTAACCTTTTTCACTTCTCATCTCATGCTCCCTTCCCAAATTACTCTTCCACCCCTTTCGTGGTTTCTGTGCTCTAGTGTGACATGACCAAAATATCCTTGCAGCTTTTCTAGAACCCAAAAAAAAAAAAAAAAAAGACGAGTCAAGCTTATGATGTGTTTTGACAAATATGTTAACCCAACGATATATATTTGTACTAAAGTTTTCTGTACATGATTTAGTTGAGTTATGATCAATTTGGTTGTGCTTTTAGTAAAGATGAAAGTGTCTGTGACATTATTAAAATTTTAAAGGTATTATCTATATTTTAAAGTTTTAATATGAATAACGATGAGAATGACATTATTTTCTGAGTATCTGTCAAATGTCAATAATGTTTAAGAATATCCGTAATATCCATGAATATCTATGAATATTTTTGAATATATCCAAAAAAATTTAATTTTGTGCAAAGCTTAAAATTTTGCAGTACATTTTGTTTTGTTTTGTTTTGTTTATAATAAAATGTAATAACATTCTTCAATCCATAGTATTTATTTTTTCTTGGGATACACTACTACAAAAGTTGGCTTACACGACGGAAAATAAACGACGGTTTTTGTGAAACCGTCGTCTTAAACAGG
>JAFMPE010130918.1:4406-14498 GCA_024759925.1 Ficus religiosa
ATGAGAGGCAATTGGAAGACAGAGTCTGAACAAAGGTGGGACGTGGTTTCAAGAAATGCGGGACGGTTATCCTTAACAAGCTCTATAAATAGGAGGAAAGAAGGCCGATAAAAAGGGGTGTAATTCAAGTACTCATAGTTTACTTTGTCAAATTGTACTTTGAGCGATTATGAGGATTTGAGTGTATTTAAGTTTCATCCATTATGATAGGGGGAAAAAAAAAAGTTTCATCCATTATAGTGCATTAAACTTAGAATAATAGCTCATTTTGAAATGAACCTCAATAAATTTATGGTGTCTTTACATTTGTTGTCTTTCTCATACATTTATTGTTGTTTTATATGTCTTAATTTGGTTTCATGCTCGAAACTTTGTTTCTCCCAAGTTGATGAATTCCACCATCAACAAAATAAATCCCAAGTTGAGGGGGGCGAACCCAATCGCGGGTGGGTGGGAGGGGGGGCGAGATGGCTCGATGTCGGGGGGCCCTGGGTTGCCATGGGGGGGGGGGGGGTTTGGGAAGTTCGCTATTGGTAAGAGTTTTTTTTAAAGTATAATCACATGTTATTACTTATATTCTAATTTGGTTTACTATATCAATCTACTCGTTCCTATACGTTGATGAGGTATTGTAGAATACCCCGAAGAAAAACATTGTGATGTGAAAAAACAAAAGGAGAGATTTAACCTATGGGAATTGTGTTTTTCTAGTAACAAGAAGAACTATAACTTTAGTTGTTAAATTAAATTTTTAACAGCTACGTTGTAACTTTAAAATCATACATATAGTTAAAAAATTAATATATTAATGTAATATCTAAAACTACAGTTTATATAATATAAAAAAAATACTTTTAAAGAATAATAAAAAATCTTTTAGTTAAAAAAAAAAAAAAAAAAAGGCATTTTGGGGATCGAGTGTTGAGAAATGAGAATGACCAAACTGAAGCCTTTCATTCATCGCCTGTTATCTCTTGCCGTCCTTCTCACGTGCGTCAATGCCATGAGCAAGTTCACATAATAATTTTATTATTTATTTATTTATTTATTTTTGCTACAGAAAAAAAGTAATTTATATATAAAATATCCTTTTAGAAAGTGTAAGAAAAACCCAAATTATAAATAGCCATAATCATCAGATAAAAAGATAAAAGAAAAAGAAAAAGAAAAAAAAAGAACCGAAGAGAGAGCGTAATAAAACGACAAAAAGCCAAAACTTGTCAGAGAAATATCTGCCACCAACAGGTAGTTCAATTATTACCGGAAATAGCCGGTCGTCGTTCGGTTTCTCGAAACCCTATGCTTGTCAATCTCTCACTCTCAAGTCTCAAGTCTCACCCACCCCCAGGAGGACCTCACAATCGGAGAGACTACTACACAGAGCTAAAACAGAAAGAAAGAGAAAAAGAAAAACTCTTCTCTCTTCTTTTCTCTGCAACAAAGATTTTGTTTTTGCGTGGCTTTGGTGAGAGAAAGAGAAAGAGAGTGGTAGTGGTAGTGGTAGTGGTTGTGTGCGAGGGTGTGCTGGTAGTGTTAGCATGAGGACGCGTGAAGTTATGATCTTCAGTCAAAACCCCCACCATACCCAAATTGATCTCAGCTCTATCACTTCACTTCACGTATAGCCAAGCCAAGCCAGTTTCTTCGCCAGTCTCTGCCACACTTTCATCTCATCAGTTGTAGATCACCATCACCATCACCGTCACCATCACCATCATCACCACATCATCATCATAGCCGCTCATTTCATCTCACTTTCTCTCTCCTAAATTATCCCCTCATCCCCTTCTCTCTCATCTGATCTCTCTCTCTCTCTCTCTTCTCTCTATAATCAACTTCACTGTATTTATCCATCTCTTTCTTCTTCTGGCTATGGCGGAGGGTTTCGAGCCGTACCATGTCCCACAGCAGAGCCGAAGAGACAAGCTCCGAGTCGTCGCCGCCGCAGCCGCTGAGCCGGTTAATCTCCACGGATTGATGCTTCCTCCTCCGCCTCATCCTCCGCCGCCGTACGATCCAGCGTCTCTGATCATATCTTCGTCGTCCGATTTGCTGACTTGTACTCCGACAACTAAAGAAGAAGCCGCGAACAACAACGACAACAACAACAGTAATCTGATGGGTCTGAACTCGAATTTCCGGAACCCTTACTTGGATCCCCAATTCCACGACATTAACAGCAACCCAGCAGCTTTCTTTCATTACTCGTCTCAGGTCGCCGCCCTCCAAAACGACGACGACGATCAGGTCGTCGTTTTCAAGCCTGAGCCTCTTTCTCTCTCCCTCTCTTCCTCGTCTTACTCTCCTCACCCGACGTCCTCCCATCATAACAACAACAGCACCAACAACCTCCATAACAACCTCTCCACGATTTACGGGGATATGGTTGGGCCAAACGACGGCGTCTCGAGGAGCTCCGTTCCGTTGGGGCCGTTCACAGGCTACGCCTCCATTCTCAAGGGCTCCAGGTTCCTCAGGCCGGCTCAGCAGCTGCTTGAGGAGCTCTGCGACGTCGGCGGCGGCGGCGTGATTTGCGGCGAGAAACTCTCCCCCGCGGACTCGTCTCTGATGGATCCTCAGGTGGAGAGCTTGAGCGCCGACGGATCGTTGATTGTTGATCATGATGATGACCCTGATCATCATCGTCATCAGCTTGGTGGGTCGTCGGATGTTGGGGTTGAGATTCGTAAGAAGAAGTCGAGACTAATTTCCATGCTTGAAGAGGTCTGTGAAATTCTTCTTCTTCTTCTTCTTCTTCTTTATTGATTATTTTTAGTTGTTCGATGTTCTAGATCTTTCTTGGAGATGAGTATTTGTTTATTTATTTAAATTTTATGAAACCCAGGAATTTGTCACTGTAGCACCTGAATATATGTGTACATGAGTCATTAATTTATAAGTGGATCGTGTTAATCCAATATTTAATTATTATAATTAGTGTTGGTGTTAGTGTTAAACCTGCATGAAGTAATAGTACGATTTGAGTACTTATTTGTGGCTAATTCCTCGGCTGAAAATTGGTTTTGTTGGCATTAATGATAGATGGGCATGACCTTGGTGATTGCAAAATCTGTCTTTTTGGAAAAGGTGGGTGTGTGATAGGGAAGGGAATATATGCACTGAAGATATACATAGGGGGGTTTATATAAAAAGTGTCTGACGAACTGAGGAATTAGTTCTATTTAGGTGACTAAAATTTTTTCAGGCGTAGAAAATGTGAATAAAGTGTGCGATGGAGGGGGAATCTGTTTGAAAAGATTTATATACTCGGAAATAAAGTGTGCAAGGAATAATGGCATTCCGAATATATATATATATATAAGAAAAGTGGAAAAAAAAAAAAAAAAGCCCATTTGAGTAGATGAGAAGTTTTCTTCGGGCTCTTATATGGGGTTTTTCTCAGTTGGGTTTTAAAAAAAAAAAAACAAAAAAATCAAGTGTGACATCTGATGATTTTTCTTGCAAGTACATATATAGCAATGGTATCTTATGATTTTGATAGATCATCTGATTTTTTTGTGATGAACACAACAGTTTGCAATGTATGGATAAGAAATGGAACTATTTCAGCATTGTGTAGTGAACATGCATAAGACATGTCAATGCTAAGACTGACTATAATAAGTTGGATTATTTGGGCCTAAACATGTTTATTAAGTGCATTGTCATGTGTGCGGTTAATTTAGACACATCGATTGGTGAGCCGTTATTCCTCCAATCCATTAGCATGGATGGAATAACAACGAAAGTGACAAATATAATGTATTTAAGAGGCTTTTGTTCATCTTGTTTGTGTAATATGGCTTTTTAAACCTAAAGGTTTAGTTGAGAGGTCAAGCTTGTTGTTTGCTCCGCGGTGTGTGGGGTTCAATTTATGAGAACAATACTTGTGAATAGGCATGTGTTTCATGCTCCCTATTGTTGTAATTTCCGAGGCATGGTAAGAGGGTGGTTTTGGGGAGTCTATGTTAAAAAATAAAATAAACAAAAATAAAAAATAAAAGAATAGGAAGGAAAAATGATTGCAATGGCGTTAGCATTTTCTATGTCACTTTCGGATGAGAGGAGCATAAGAAAATAAATAAATTGGGAAAAGATCAGTGAACTTTCCTAATTTTCCGAGTCTTGATGTTGAAGTTCGTGTGTCTATATATATATATATATATATATATTTAAATTGTCAGTTTCCTTCTACTTGTTAGCATAAGTCATAATGGATCAGCACTATTGATTAACGTACAATAATGCATTGTGTGGTACTTATGTGTGGTGGACGCTCCTGCGCCAAGGTCAAGTAAAAATTATAGTTCCCATGTTGCTACAATAGGGATTATAATATATGTAAATTACTTTTATATACGCATGCATGTATCAGCTGGTCAACAAAGAGGAAGTTACTAGTCAATAAGGGTAACTGGACTGCTTGAGTGTGCAAGTAATTTGTGATTTGTGTATTTTTGAGGCTCCTTATTGTGAAGTAGAGCTAGAGGGAAGAAACTGAGTCTAAACTTGTTTGATTATGCAATAAAGTCTCATTTAGTATCATTTCAATTTAGAGCTTGCCTGCTTTATATGTGAATAACATTTTTTACACTGTTGCTGCGATATTTGAATAGTTAAACTTCATACGTATTTAATTTTCTCTCCATCATTAGCCCAAGAAATTGGTGGAAAGCCTGATAGGCATGCCGTGCACTGATTTTGTTGTCTAAATTCAACGTATCAAGTAAAGAACTATTATTTGGCTGCCTTACATAATGTTCCAAATTCTTATTGTGTTTCAAGTTCTTAGATTCGTGTTTGAAAAGAAAGGGAAGATATCTTAGTTTTGCGGGTTGGACTTATTTGTGATTGAGTATTTTCTTAAGAACCATATAAAGTGGTCTTAATTGTACAAAACCTTGGTACTTACTAGGTATACAGGAGGTACAAGCAATACTATCAGCAGATGCAGGCGGTTGTAACATCCTTCGAGTATGTTGCTGGCCTTGGCAATGCTGCTCCTTATGCTAACCTAGCTGTAAAATCGATGACCAGACATTTCAAGTGCTTGAAGAATGCAATTATGGATCAGCTTCAGTTCACCAACAAGGATAGTGCTCATGCAAGTCACGGAAAAGATGAAGCCCCAATGTTTCGAAACAGCAATAGAGGCCTTTATGGCCAAAGACCAATTCAAAGCTCGGGATTCCTTGAGCACCAACCAGTTTGGCGACCACAAAGAGGGCTTCCTGAGCGTGCTGTTACTGTTCTTAGGGCCTGGTTATTCGAACATTTCCTACACCCGTAAGCAACTTAACTTGGAAAAGCTTATAATGTACCATGTTAACTCTTTATACTATTGTTCTAATTGAATAGGAAACTAGAAGCACTCATTTTTACGAGATATTACACGTTTGGTACTTTCATTGTTGGATTTTGTTCTTTTGGATGGTTTAACTAGCATTAGCATTGTTATGGTTTTGTTGTTTTATCTAATAGATACCCTACTGATACGGACAAATTGATGTTGGCTAAGCAAACCGGTCTATCTCGGAGCCAGGTATCTTGTCATTTTCTATGAAACCCTAGTACTACATGCTATGGTTTTAAAGGATGCAAATATAATGTGATTTTCAATTGGAGGGCAATGCTCAACCACTTTTGTTTTCATCTCCTGCGTGTCAGGTTTCAAATTGGTTTATCAATGCACGAGTAAGGCTCTGGAAGCCTATGGTAGAGGAAATACATATGCTGGAAACACGACAAGCTCAAAAATCTTCGCAGAGAGAGGATCGAAATGCCAACAGGCCAACTGATCATATGCCTTCAGCAAACTCGCTTGCCTCGGAAAACCCTTCGACCTCAACCCACAGGGTCCAAGATCCGTCATCTAAACGTACGAGAAATGAACTTCCTAATATGCCTGTGGGAAGTGAAGAAATGAACTTGTCGTATGATAACTTGCCGAGCCATTTGCAAGTGGGAGCTGCTGGCATGAGCATGGGGGGTGGTAGTAATGGCGTTTCTCTGACACTTGGGCTTCACCAAAACAATGGTATCGGTTTATCAGAGCCCTTTCCTATAAACGCAGCTCAACGCTTCGGTCTTGGTCTTGAGGGAAGCAACGAGGGATATAGTGTAATGAGTACATTTGATGCACAAAATCGGCACTTTGGAAGGGATGTGATCGGAGGGCAGCTTCTGCATGATTTTGTGGGTTGAAGATTGTTCACATTTAGGAGCTGTCTGGTAATGATTCAATTGAATGTTTACACTAACAAAGTTGTGCGAGTAGATGGGTCTTTTATCAGTTGACAGCCAGAGTTCTCCCAAGTTGAAAACGAGAGTGGTTGAAATGATTTCCTTGTTATGGTAGAAAAGGTGAGTTCGTGGTCTAATTTGTATATGATCTCTGTAAAAACATGCCAATAGAATATACAATGATTGGTGTTGAATTCTTGTGTAAATCTTTTGAGGAAAATTGATCATACCACGTCAAATCGAATTAAATTTTGTGTTTGACATGGGTTTTTAAAATCTTCCTCCAATGAGATTCAATGCCAATGTCATGGGGGAGTTTTCCATTGGGTTTTTACACTGTTCTTTCTTTAGTTTGTCATTTGGCAATTTATCCTCGAACTGTTATTCCTAAACTTTATAAATTGTTGCAACGTGTACCTGTTAAACTACCCAACAAATTGCATATTTGAATTCAGAAAATTTGTAGTAGGGGTTGTATTAAATTTGAAAATTTTTAGTTGGAAATAGGGTTTTTTCTTATTCACATGCGGTGTAAATGAGCTTTTCCGTCACTATTTTATCCAGAAGTCAAGTCAGTGAAATGATATATCGGAACAATTTGGAATATTTGTCAAAATTAGAAATTAGAGGGGTAAATTATTAGAAGTAACAAATTTAGGGGAGAATGGTGCTGGATACCTATTTTCCATTCGGTTGTACGAAACTTACCATGGCTAATTATCTTTTTAGCCGGTTTTTGTAGTCTTAATAGTCTTATTGGTACATATCTGACAGACTTGGCTCATCCATTATTGTTAAGAAGATACTAAAAGAGCTCTATCTTTTCAATATTTCGCAGATGTGCATGCTTTTGAAGCTTTATGACAAGGACATGGTTAGAGTGGTAACTAATTGGCAACAATTATAAGAATAAGAAAAGAAAGTAGTTTTAAGTTTAATTTTGTAATTTTAGTTAGACCTTATTAAGGAAAAATGCTTAGGGGTACCATCAATATTAAACACTACTATGAAAAAAAAAAAAATATATATCTCATCTATAAGTTTCATGTCTTGAGATCTATCCACCCTCTACTATCAGCGTGGGTAGGTGTCCCATATGTGTGCGTGTGTGTGTATTTCTTTTTAATAAATTATGGTGATAGAAATCAACAGGCGCACCAACATACCACAGCTTGGTTGGCAATGCTGTAGCACCCTCTTCACTTTTCCATCCCACTAAATATCATAAAAATGAAAAAGAAAATTATAAGAAAGTTTAATGATAGGGAAGAAGAAAAGGCCATGAAAAATGAACAAGGCTAAATGCCTAATCAAAGACTCTAATGATAGTTGGAAGTTAATTTTATAAGATTGGGTTGAAACTCTTTACTTGAAAGTAGCCTTCAAAAATATCTCGTTAAAAACTCTTTAACCAAAACCCAATGGCTAAAAAACTAGAGGGGAAGAGCACATAGTCCCTATTAAAGTCGGCTAATTACAAAATCTATAATACGGAAGGCCATCCAAATTCTTATTGACCAAAGAAGAATAAATTTCTAGAGCATTCAACTACCAAGTATCATCATCAGCCTGGACTACCAACGAAGCTAGGGTGTTTGTTACTTGATTCCCTTCTCTATAAATGTGCGACGCTCTGTAGGTGCTCTTGTTGAGATAATTGAGCTTTGCTCCATCTCACCAAGAACTTCGGTGGAACATGAGTTCTTCTAGATTGAAGTAACTCCACCACATAAGTAGAATCACACTCAAACAAGATGAAATCACAGTTAAAACTACTAGCATAATCAGTGGTAGTGATTACCCTTGTAAACTCAGCTTCAAAAGCAAAAAGGATACCAAGAGGGCAAAACAACCTTTGCAAAAGCATCTAAAGTTTCTAAAGATTCCATCCAAGCCGCCAAACTGAGAGAGCCCTTAGTTGCACTGGCTGTATTGACCTTAATTCAGCGCGACATAGGAGTGTACTGAACTTCTATGATGCGAGATGCTTTGGGAATTCTATTCGGATGATTAAAAGTCTTCAAAATTGTTAGATCAAAAACTAAATTTCTCGTTGTACTCGAATCCAATGAGTCTGCTTCGTGAATACAATTCCAAATAAAGAGAAGGGCCTTATGACTAGTGTACGATTTATGTTAGAAGAACAACTCGTTTCTAATCTTCCAAATAGTCTCGAAAGCATACATATTATAAACCTGTTTGATCATCTTTCTTTTCAGCGTTGACATGACATGCTGTTGAATACTAGAATTATCAGTTAAAATTTAGGTATGAAGAAGATTAAAATTTGCTACCACATATATTGGAAGTTTCCACTTTTGGCTGATTAGATTTTGGACTGAGTGAATTCAATTAGTTTCCATTTATCATTTATGTTGATTGTTGACTATGAGTAGTTACCTTATCTATCTCTTGTAATCTTCCTTTATATGGAGCTTTTTGTCTATGCTCCTAGTTAGTGATTTTCCTTCTTCTGATCTTCGAGTAGGCACATCACCAAACCTTGTTAAATTTTGGTCTCTTCTTTCTCTTCTATTCTCTAAATTTTAAAAAGATGCACATGAAAAACGACCTCAATGCTACTCAGATTGATCTGGCGAACTGACTATGAATAAAAGATGAGATTCGGTTTCTAGGGCAGCGAAGCAAAGTTGACGACACGATGGGAGGTGAAAACCTTTATAATGCAAAGTTTTTTTAGACGCCAAATGTCTGTGAATAGCTTTCCACAATGTCATAGATCGTCTAGGCTAGATGGAGCTTCTCCATATTTTTTCACCCCAGCTCACAGTGGCGTTCCTCGGCCTTATATGATCATAAAAACCCCTTGTTTTAGGGATACCCTCCGAGAGATGCCGCCAACGAATGACATCAATACAGCCCATAGTGATGACCACCTTTTCGATGTCAATTGCAATATTTGGAAAAGACTCCAAGAACAAGTTGGGCAACGCCCACTTATTGTCAACAAAGAAATCGCCAACCTTGGATTCAAGAGGAATTCTGTTTGTGATATGGATGCGAGACTCAATCTGGTAGCCTATCCAATTATCTTTCAAAAAATCAAGCTTAGTTCGGCTTTCTGCAATCCAAATACTTTCATCCAGAAGCATACCACAATGGCTTCTGGTAGTAGGCCAGATAGACGGCATTGCAGGACAATTATTGAGCTAACACAGAAATTCTAAACATATTTGTGTCTCATGAAATCACAGGCAAGAGAGTTGTCGGTCATAACTCTCCAGGCGAGTTTCTTCAAAAAAGCCAAATTAGTAGCTTCTAAACTTCTAATGCCAAGACCTCTACCTCTTTTTTGGGGAGAAAATTGTCCTCTCCAAGGCCACCTTTACCAATTTAGTCTCCTCAACATTCCCAAAACAGAGGAAATTCCGCGTGGCCTTGACAATTTTTTTAAGCAAGTTTGATGGCCACTTATCAATCATAAAATTATGAATAAGCGAACTAGCAATCACTGTATTAACCAAAATAAGATGACTAGCCATCGATAAAGTTTCACCCTTTCAATTAGAAAATTTGGAAATAGTCTCATCTGCTATACTAACGAGGTTTTTTTTTCCCCAATTTTCTAATTGGCAATTCCCCATGCCTCATAGAAAGTCTTCAAATAATGTTGCTTGCCCGACCGTTGAGACTGTTTTCCCAAAGTAGATATCTGATTGTCATAGTAATCATCTGGTCCGAAAGTCTCTCATAACAATAAAGAATTTCCTTAAGACATTTGACATTATTATTCCTCGTAGCCGTATAAAACATCAAGATATCATCAGCAGAAAAACAAGGGTGGTGTAATACCTCCTCTGGTGGTAGTGATGGGTGATGGGTGATGGG
>JAFMPE010130929.1:3040-13131 GCA_024759925.1 Ficus religiosa
AAAAAAAAAATCCAATACATTTTTCATTGAATGACACTTCTCTAACAAGTCACAAAACGGCTCAATCATGAATGGACCTCTCTTTAAAATCATTTTGTTGTCGTTTTGTTAAACATGATCCAACAGTTCATAGAACATGTCCAGAAACCAGAATTGTTTCTCTCTCTACCTCTCTCTCTCTCTCTCTCTCTAAGCTGATAAGAGGAAGTGAGCTTCGACTCGGCTAAACAGTAAACCCAGTCTTTCCAGAAATGAAGGGGCCCATAATACAGTTTGTAACAAATCAACTTGGTGTGCTAATCTGCTTCTCTCTCTTTCTCTCTCTCCTTCTCTCTCCCCTTCTCTGGCGAGCCAGTCGTCCACAAATCTCTCTTACTGAGTTATTAATCATCCTTTTCGGCCCCCTCTTCTTACCATTTTTTTTTCGTGTTTTCATTTTTTTGGTTGAACTCAGAAACAAAAGCCTTTCTGTTCTTTTGCTCTGTCGTATGAAATTTCACAAATCCCCATGGCAACCCAAAGAGAGCTCCTTGACAAGGAAACTAACGATGATGATCCCATTTCCACTATCAAATCTGGTTCTCCACTTCACAAGGTCTCGACTCTTCCACTTTTCTTCAGCTTCATTCCTAAATTCTATATCTTGTCTCACACATTCTATAAATGGGTTTTGATTTTGGCTTGGTTTTCTTTGGTGGGTATTTGAGAAATTTGTTTCTTGATCAGTAATATTGTCTCTGTCAAAGTCAGATATGATTGCTTGTGCCAGTTTTATTACAAGTGAAACATAACGTAGCTTGTCTAGTCCAATTTCTTCAAATGGGTTCGATTTTTCTTTTTCCTTTTTCGCTTGATTTTCTTTGGTGGATATTTTGTGAAATTTCTATACAAGTCAAATATGATTGACTTATGCCAGTTTTAATATAGAACATGGCTTGTCTGATCCAATTTCTTCAATGGGGTTTGATTTTTTTTGTTAATTTTCTTAGGTGGGCATTTTGTGAAATTTCTATACATGTTATGAGAGTTTCTTGTCTCATTTATTGTTGACCCGATTCGGTTTTGTTGTTTTTGAGTATTCAGCTTGGAGATTCAACTGAAATAAGAGAAGAAATTCCCTCAACTTCAGACCACAGAAGGCAAAATCTGATCTTACAAATACCCCCAAGAAGTATAGAGGTTTCTGGGGAGGATTTTGTGAGAATAAACATGCCCACCACAGCAGCAAGTCCTCCACCGAAAAGAGTCAACTTTTCCCCAATGCCAAGCCCAAGTTTTGGCAGAATTAGTAGATCCCCAGGCCCTTCCTTGTCAAAGACTAAATCACCAAACATAAGAAACCTCCTTCCGAAACTGAGTTTCAAGAATAGGAATTCCAATTCCGAGATTCAGAAGGCTGTGCTTCTGGCTTTGGAAGGCTCACCGGCCGAGAGACAAGAGAAGACTATGCTGTCTAGAACCTTGTCCTTCACAAAGCTTTTCACACCTAGATTTAAGAACAACAGCACATCTTCCTTGCCTGTAACGCCGGTTGCTCACTCGAACCCGGAGTCTATACATGGAGGGACCCTGACTAACACGCTGCATTTTTCTGTGAGTATTATGTCTTTCTCACTTGGGATAATCTTAGTGTTTAAGAAACTCTTTGGCGGCCTCTTTTTTTTTTTTAAAAGAAAATGATACACATCATGAACGACTTATCATGAAACTATAATATAACTTGTTAGGGACAATGAAAAGCTGAGACAAACAAGTAATTTCAGTTTTGCACATTCCACAGAATTTTAATTCATGCATTCAAGATATTCATGATTAAATTTTTCAGTGTATCAATTAAAGTTGGCCATAAATCATTCTCCTACATTTGTATTATATTCATGCTATCCAACGCTGTACAAGTTTTTACGATACGGTGCATCACGTGATCATTCATGCATAACTGTCCTCATCGCTCGATCCACAAAGGCATCGGATTCTAGTTTAGATATTTCTATTATCTGCACAATTCTTTTACTTGCTTAAAGGTTTACTATATTGATAGAATTTGGTTTCCAATCTAATCAGACAAGTTTATCATAATTCCACTATGCCGCAAATTCATAAAAGAATCTTATTTTACAGAAAGGAGGGGCTCAGCTGCCTATTCATCGTTCGCATTCTGTCCCTGTCCTTAGCAAAGAAGGAAGCTTATATTTACGTGGCGCTTTTCGTGTGATTCCCACCACTCCGCGAGCAGTTGAGAAGACTGTCATGACAACATGTAACACACCACCAGAAGATGTCAGTGGTAAAATATGTTATAACCGTCTTCGTTCTTGTGCAAAACACCCCAACTTTTGCAGGCTGCATAAGAATATTTTTTTTTTGTTCTTGTTTTGAGATTGTATGGAGGTGTAGGGGTTTAAGTAGTTGATTCATAGAAGTAAGCTTCGGTAAAGTAGATACAAGAGAGTTTTCAAAAGCTTTTTGAACCAGAAATGGTGAGGCGGTTTAGGATGCACAGTAATATTCAGATAGTACTATATATTAGCTTTTTGATTTTTCATCAAAATTGGTAGACTTGTCGTTGTATAAGCTGGTGATCTTTGTTTTTTGTTTGTCTTATTTTGTGTAGTTTTCTTTAACCTTTTAATGAACCAACTTGTTTCTGATATAGCATGTATCTATACATTTTTAAATCTTCACTAGCTTATTGCTTGTCAAGAATATTATTCACGTTAGAATAACTTCTTTGGCGGCAAAGATACCAAAAAGTTTCTAGCAGTTGTTGATTCTGGTTTGGTAACTTGTGATAACCTATGTCTTATCTTAGTATTGCGGTTCAGATGAAAGTGTTGATGGTGGTGAAGATATTCTGGAAGAGGAAGCAGTCTGCCGAATCTGCTTCGTTGAGCTAGGGGAAGGTGGCGATACACTTAAGATGGAATGCAGCTGCAAGGGTGAACTTGCTCTGGCTCATCAAGAATGTGCCATAAAATGGTTCAGCATAAAAGGTAATAAAACATGTGATGTGTGCAAGCAGGATGTTCAGAACTTACCCGTCACGCTTCTACGGATTCCAAATTCCCAGACCCTTAACTTACGAGGAAGTAGATCTTTGCAAGCAGAGGCTACACAGTATAGGCAAGTAAAAAATTCATAACAGAAACCTTGTCTTTAAAGTTCGCTTTCTGAGAAAAACACAGCTAATCTTCTATAAAAACTGTTCATGCACATGTGTGCGTGTGTAATTCATTAGATGTAGTCATTAAAAAATTCCCATTCAATAGAAACTGGTTTCAAGTCCAGGGTTGCAGAATCGTAGCAAATTAAACGGCCAAAACCCAGATATGTTTGTACTTAAGCTGCATTAAACCGAAGGTTTGTACTTTTTGTCATGCTCATAACTATCTTCCTAACAGCTAAAATCAATTCACTACTTGGCAGGGTTTGGCAAGATGTTCCGGTTCTAGTCATCGTCAGCATGCTTGCCTACTTTTGTTTTCTCGAGCAACTTCTGGTAAGGCTTGCCAACTTCTTGGTGCTGCTAGTTTTAGGTGCATCCGACTTTCTAATATGGTTATATTGACAGGTTAAAAAAATGGGTTCAGGTGCAATTGCCATTTCTCTCCCATTTTCCTGTATAATGGGTCTTTTGGCATCCATAACAGCAACCACTATGGGTAAGAAAGAGCTCAAGTTTCTTAATTCAGAACTTGTTGTGTGTGTGTGTGTGTGTGTGTGTGTCTAAATATATATATATATATGTATGTATATATATGTTTATAGATATTTTGTTTATTTCTCAGTGAGGAGAAAGTATGTCTGGATTTATGCTAGTGTTCAATTTGGATTGGTGGTCATATCAGCTCACCTTCTCTATTCATTGGTAAGAGATTGGCTATTATCAAACTCTAGTTTATGATGTGTTAAAAGGACATGAATAGGTGGGATGGTTCTCGAAATAGGATACAGGGTTGGTCCTAGCTGGTTTTCAGGTTACAACAGCTTTAGTTAAGTGCTGCTTGAGTAAAACTTTAATAGTACTTTGTAATCGGATTTGTTTCTGATTGCTGGAGAAACACCTAACGTGTTATTGTGGGATCTACAGCTTCACATGCAGGGTGTACTTTCTGTTCTGCTCGCCACGTTCACTGGGTTTGGGGTTACAATGTGTGGGAATTCCATCCTTGTTGAGGTTTTGAAATGGAGAAGAAGATGGCATGCTCGGCAGAATCAAAGGCGTGATTCTCAAGAAGTGACGGAACCGGATCAACAGCCTGCAAACCCAGAACAAATGCAAACGAATCCTCAACCCCTGAATCCTCAGCCCCACGAAAGTAACCAAGGAGAAACAGAGGCTATCCGAGTCAGTTGATTCGCACATGTTTTCTTTGTTTTTCAACATTCATTGCTGTCATAGACGGTAGCATACCTGGAGTGAGCTCTGCTGGAAAGAAACTTCTCAACTTTGGTGGTCTAGGAACTAAATTATACGCGCATTTGTTCGCTTGATCATTAAATAGTAGTCTTGGTCTCTCTCTCTGTCTCTCTCTCTCTCTCTCAATGTGCTTGTCAAATGTAAATATCGGTCTTGCACTCATCGCACACAAATAAAGTTGCGAACATTCATTGTATTATATACGTTGTAATACAGTATCTACGTGTGTTTATATGTTTTTGTGTTTTTTCATCCTTTTTTGCCGGCTTCATCATATCGCCTTTGTATCAATCAAAGGGCAAACTTTGAGCATGCTAATCCAACAAAAGTGTAGAAAAGTGAATATCCTAAAGATTCACATATATAAACATAAGTTCATAAACACCCAAAAATGAACGGCTAAGATGTACAAATTTCCAAAGATTGCACCTTCAATTATTCCTGTAAGTAATTAGACAAATATCCTAAAAAAAAGGCCGTTCTGTACTTACAAAAAGGGATATTCCCTCTCCACCCTCCAACCTCTTAGTGCCTTCAAATGGCCATTTTAGTCTATACAATAAAACCCAGTTGGTTAAATCTCATCGGTGCTGGTTCTGAAAACCAACCGGGACAATATGCTAAAAACAGCTACACAAGCAAATGAACTGTAATTCGAATGGAGAAGGTAAAAAAAAAAAAAAAAAAAAGAGGTGGAGGGGGGGGGGGGGGAGAGAGGGGGGCCGCTTGATTTTTCCTCGAGTCCAATCATTGCTTGTAGCTTAAACTGCCAACCTTACTTGATAATGAAGATTGTTTCTCCTTCAAGCTGGTACTCAAGACAGTTTCGGCATTATTTGATTGGTTATCTGCAAATCCGGGTCTCATCCAAATCTTTATGTGCCCCTCTCGGCAGATGGTAAGAACAGATTCTGCAGTAAAAATCAAACCGGAGAGGGGTTCGGTGTGCACCCGATGAGCAACCAGTGGCGAGATCTTAGGAATATCCCGCATGCTTGGAGAAGGTTGGAGAGTGCCAATAGGGCAAACACTATCCCAATGGGATGACTGGCTTCCAGCGCTATAAGTGGGAGAACCACCAGGGAAACGACGCACCGGTACTGCTATCTCATCCAATTCCAGGTCCCACAGAAGCAACTGTGTGTCCTGAACAGAACAAGCCAAAACAGTCGTGAAACTATGTATCATTGGGCAGTAGATCAAATTTCCATCACGCATAATAATGACGTACAACTTAACGAAAGAGTAAAAACAACTTTCTAATACCTGGCCAACAGAACCAAACCGATATGTAACATTTTCTGTGCCACCTGAATTTGGTGACGACCAATATGAATCAAAAGCCACTCCACTGACCTGCCAGAAGCATCCAGTATACGCTAATGAGCGACCATAATGGTGGAAAGAAACTATAACAAGCCTAATGTACTCGGATAAGAAATTCACCCAGGAGTTATGCCCCTCTCCCCGTGCAACAACCCTTCGTTCTTCCATGCTCCAAACCTGAACCAAATCATCTTCGCCTCCCGTCAGAATGTATTTTCCATCCGCGCTGTAATCAATCATGCCATTAATCATCAGAAAGAGAAATTCTGTCTTCCCCAAATTAAAAGGAGACAAATGCCTAAAAGTGACACCACAAGAAAAAGAAAGATATTAAACAAAAAGCATTGAGATATTAACCGAAATCTAGTACGTTACACACCTCCAAGCACAGCATAAGAGAGCACCATAATAACTTTTGCCACCACATACAAGTTGCTCTTTAGAGTAGTCAAAAACTCGTAAATAGCCTGAACATAATAAATTAAAACAAAGCTAATATATATCTGCAATTCAAACTACCAAGTTTAGGGAAAAAAAAAAAGGAAAGAGAATGGAATGATATTATATTGCAATAGTACCGTCTCTTCCAACAGTTGCTAAATAGGTTCCATCAGTCGAGAAAGCAATGCTATTGATTGAACCTTGGCATATATGCCACCTGGCAACCGGGTTGCTCTAAAGAAATGTTGCAGGAGTCAGCAAACAACAGGAAAAGCAAGCATGAAAACTGATATATTGTCATTGCACAACCGGTAATTCAATTATATCAGTAACAGTTTACTCTGATTATAAGAGGCTGAAGCACAGTTTATATCTCAAAGGATAATGACATTGGGAAAAATTTTTCTTTTCCTAGTCAATATTGACTGTAGATTTATTCTAGGCTTAACCCAGCATCAAAAGAGATAACACTACAGACACAATCAGCCAAACGACAATTAGACACACACAATAAGTCATAACCACACACCCACCACACAACATCGGCACACATAAACACATCTATAGCAGTTTGAAAGTGGAAAAATACCATTGAATTCAATACCTTATTATAGCGAGCATGTGAAACAGAAAATTGAGTTTGATCTTTAATGACGGGGAACGAAGAATCACCTGCACCATCTTTGTTCTACAAAGTAGAAAGCAAAACGTGTTCAGATCATAAACAAAATACCATGGAAAAAAATGAAATTTAGAAAGAAAAGATAGAGGGTTCAAAAGGAACATGGAGGCTTGCCTTTTCATACACATACAAATTCCCATCAGTATGAGCAACTATGAAAGCACCATCACCTCCAGGGACCCATGTGATACTAGTACAACGACTGTTAGAAATTAAGTGTCAATCAAACTAGTCTATGTAATTGGAGTTCTCACACATAAGAAAACCTATCTACAAGCGCTAATAAATAAATTATAGACCTGGTACAGGATCTCTGAGCTGTAAGAAGCCAAGTGTTGCTTTTGCATCCCTAATACTTAAGCTATCATACTATATTATATGGACTCCAAAATAAAGTTTCAAATGCAGTTATCATGGAAGAGCCACATCAGTCACCCATGCGGGTGCCCCCCCCCCCCCCCCCCCCCTTCTTTTTTTTTTTTTAATTTCAGTTTTTTCGTGTTTTTGTATTGCCCCACAGGAATAAACTTCACCAGAAATAGGTCCTACCAGCACCCATATAGCAGGAAAACCATGCAAACTAGAATCATAGTGATATCATGTTGTTTTTGCCAGGAGCTAGTAAGCAGTCAAATACCTTTCCTACTCTAAACATTTCGAAATATTACCCCAAAAGCATGTATTTAGTAATTTCACATGCATCTATCAAATATCAAATAAATTAATTAAATTAAAAAAAAAAAAAAAAACCTTCCCCAGTTTCAGGGATATTGAAAGTCGCAATCTAGCTCTAAACTCAAAGGTAGTATACCTTTTTGACAAATTAAAACCAGGCTTTAAAAATTGCAGAAACACTTTAATCTTGCCTGTTATTAACAGAACCATCTTTGTTATAATGCTGCGCCCCAACAAGCTTCTTTCCAATGTCCTGTAACTGCTGCCTCAGTGACACCGAGTACACTACAATAACAAACATAACCACTAAATTTGAAATGCATCACTCTAAAAACAAGATTGCAATTCAAACTCGAGAAAAGACAGAGAAAATATTACCATCTCCAGAACTTAGTCCAATAATCAAATCATGCCCATCCTTTGCGTCTTGATCAAATGCATGGCAAACGGGGTTTGAGTTATTAAAATGTATAGACTTTATTGGATCCTACATGCAAAAATAAAACCTCTCATACACTGTACAAAACACTGAAATCTTACCTAAATCCAAACATGTCGACATACCTTGTCTTGGGAATTCAAATCACTTATAAAGATTGCATCGCCCACGTTAAATATCAAATAAGTTCCTTTGCCATCAAAATTCGATGTAGAACTCACACTAGTCGAACTCGAAGCCCCCAAAGACCCAACTTTACTTGCATTCACACTCTTGCTCCCACCATTGCCTCCAACAAAGCTAAGTGCCCGACTCCCATTGCTACTAATCAAAAATCGGGCCGCTGCCGAACGCATGCCCGTGCTAGCACTAAAGCTCGATGATGTGGCAGTCGGGGTCGACGGAGAAGGCTTTTCTTTGAGATGTGCTAAGGTCACCTAATAATGTTAAAAGCCAAAGAACATTTCTGAAATCTGGTTTCTAGAGTTTGATATTGCTACAAACATCACCACTTTCTATGAACTTAAAAATGTGTCCTGAATAAAGACACTCCATACAGGCTTATATTCAAATATTAAATTGCTTTCATTTCACCTAAAGGAACAAACTTCAATGCAAGAAATTTGATATTGCTTAAAATACCACCAAATTCTATAAACTAAAAAATGTGTCTTTGACTAGGATAATTGCTTTTTTTGACCTAAAGGTACAAACTTTAAGGCAAAAACATTACCTTTATAGCTCAAAACTCAATTCTAATTGACACAAAACACTGAAAGTATGATACTATTCTATTCAAACAACAAAATTGCTCATATTTTGACCTAAAGGAACAAACTTTATGCAAAATTGTACCTTTATAATTCAACAATCAATTTAATTGAAAGAAAGGTCACAATTAACCAAAATCTAATACTAACAAGCACTAATCACAAACGGAAACGAAAATTCAAAAACCCTAGCACTCAAAATCTGAACCAAAAACATCAAATTCAACGAAAATGGCGATCGGAGGAAGCGATTCCAAACATCGAATTGGAGATATGCGAAATATGGGAAACAAAAACAAAAATTGAAAAGGAAAATCAGCACACCTGAGTGACGGTTTTTCCATGGGTGTAGTGAAGAAAGCCCGAGGGATGAGTCTTCTCGTAGTGGAGCTTGTATCGGCCCTCAGGAGTCTTGAAATAGGTCTTGAGGCCCGGCGATTGCGCGTTTACCGATGAAGCAGAAGAGGCGGCGGCGGCGGAAGCAGCCGTTGACATCATGCCGTTCGCCGAGTTGATCATGGTGGTGGTGGTGATGACGATGATGGTGGTGGTGCCCGCTACGATGCGCCCGAGAGCATACGATCATGACACTGCTAGGGTTTTCAACTCCCAAATTTTTTCTCTTCTTTTCCTTTTTTTTTTTTTTTTTTTTTTGACGAAAGAGATTTTTGGTATTGCTTAGTTCGTTCGTTCCTCTGCTCTCTCTCTCTCCATTTTTTTTTTTTTTTGGGGGCAACCTTTTGTGGGTCTTCAATGGCTTCCGGATCAAAGGGGGGTTTAGGATCTGGTGGTTCGCGGTGTATTGAAAACAAGCGAGGAGATTTTGTTAAAACGGGTGGGTTTGGGTGTTTTGACTTTTTCGAAGTCAACGAAATAGATGGTGATGATTACGACGTCTTTTGATCCGAAAAACATGATGGAAGAGAAGAAATTGGCTACGTTGAGAATTAAAAGGGGAATGCTTGAAAAGAGCTTGGTCGCTTTGGAACACTTTTGAGGGAAAACAAAACACTTGTATAGTAATTATTTAGCTATTCTGAAAATATAGAATATTTAAGATGGCTTTTTCACCTTTTTTTTTTTTGGTCAATTTAAAATAATTCCTTGTAATAAAATCAGATGGAATTTATTTATATAAAAAAAATCAGATGGAATTTGTAGAAGCAATCACAGCAATTACAACTCACAGTCCCATTAAATCTTTATTCTTTTTTTTTTTTTTTAACTTGTGATAGGATTTGAATTTTACATCTAATAATAAAACTAAGTATGAAATTATTAGTAAGTTATACTTATAATCATACTGAATTCTTATTCATTTAGTATCCTTGTTTAGGG
>JAFMPE010130930.1:4071-27402 GCA_024759925.1 Ficus religiosa
TTTCTCATTTCTCATTTCCTCTATCAATCTTGTAATAGCAAATGTGAGAATTTTGCTACCAAAAATAAAATATATATGAGAATTTTTTTATGCCCCAAGTACAACGCAACTTTTAAGTTATCGGACCCTAGTATAATTAATATTGGATTGAAAAAAAAATATATGACAGTTTGATGGTGTTTTGGAGTAATCTAACGGTTCAAATTTATGTCCTTCTAGTGAGTTTTTTTTTTTCGTACTAGTATCACTTAATTCTCGTAATAGATGCCTAATCTTTTAGATTAACAAGGTCTGATTAACTTGAACCGCATATTTTATAAATAAGGCGCCAATTATGTTTCTCCAATACCCTTTAAGAGTAAGTTTGTCCAGTATTTGAGACTCATTCAGCTCAAGTTGTCAAATTTCTTTTAGCTGAATACGCATAGCAGGGTTGCTACATTCATATGACTCTCGTTTTGTCCTTTTGTCTTGTCCAGGAAAGGATGAGTGACTCTTTATCTCTCTGCAGCACGGTTGAACCAGGAAGCACTTCTGGAAGAACCGACGTTGCTAGTTCAAGTTTGACTAGTATGTGATCTCACTTATTTATCATAGCTGTTAAATTAACTCAACTCATGGTATTTACTTCTCGCAAGTCATGGTAAACTATAACTTCGAAAAATTTCCACTTTTCCTAGAGTTCTTATCCAAGAATGTTTCACATGACGTTTTCTTGTAACAGATAATTTGACCACCGACGTTGCTCCAAGAAGGCCAGTGAAGGATATAATTCCCCAAGTAGCAAGTGTAGCGTTTCACTTCATACTCAAGATAGTAGCATGTATATATTTAATTTTCCCAAGGTTGAGAAAAATGTTCACAGTGCAACAGCCAGAGAACCGGCTAGAAGCCACCCCAAAACCACCAATTGCAGATTTAAGTTCTCAGGAGCAGAGCACTTCGCAGGTAATAGAAGTGGACCCGCTCTGGCAGAGGCTGCAACGTCTAGAAACTGTAGTTACTGAGCTTTATAACAAACCTACAAGAATACCTCAAGAGAAAGAGGACATGCTTCACGAATCCCTTAGCCGTATTAAATGTATCGAATATGACTTACAAAAGACCAAAAGAGTGAGCTAAACCTTCTTTGCTCATTGATCATTTTTTTTTTTTTTTTAATAATCTCGATCAGCTTCTGTTCTTGATCATGTTGGTTTACTAAACTGAAGTTTCATTCTTTGCAGGCGCTACTTGCAACTGCATCAAAGCAAGTGGAACTTGCCGAGTCACTAGAAGGCTTAAAGGAAACCACCTTAACTGTAAGATCCTATTACCCATTGACTCAGAAATATCATTTCAAACAACACAACTGTTCGGAAGCTCCTAAAATTTTCTGTCCATACGAAATTAAATTGGTTAACGGGTCATTAACAGAACCCTTCACAGATGTATTTTGATTTTTCATGAACTTGGATGTATTTGCGTTGCTTTTTACCTGTTGGGATTTGTGCATGTTTGATTTTACCACTTTTCACATCACTGGATTACTGGGAATGCCTTCAACTGAAGCGTTTCAATATATGGCAGGGGACAAGTTCTTGTTGGCCGAGAAATTGCAGGTCTTATGCCCCCGGAAGATGAGCTAAATTTCCCCTTTCTCAAGAATACTTAAATTTGCCAATTCGCCGTGCCTTTTTACTTGACAGTGTAATCGCGCTCAGATCTGAAATTACTCAGCCAATTTCGATGGGTTGTAATTTTAGGTATTTGTCCTTTTTGTGTTTTTGTGTTTTTGTGTGTTTTTTTTTTCAAGTGAATTTTGTTCTTTTCATATTGTTTTATGCAAAACCATTCTCTCGCTCTTTCTCAGGTTGTAGTTGGGAGGGGTGAAAATATTCTCTGACCAAGCAAACGGAAGAGTTTTCAGCGGAGAATAACTTTTTCTTGGATATATATTGGCAGCGAGTGTAATGAAGATGGGCATAATCTTTGGTTTTGTTTTGCTGTACATACAATTTTTCTTTTCCCACCCTTTTTTTTTTTTTTTTTGTACTTTTTATGCACACAAAACAGGATTCTACTGACCTTGCTATTGCATGCATTTGGTATTTGGATACCAAATAGAAAATTCACAAAAGCAGAGTTATTGCGACATTTGTAATCGACAGCTTAAATCAGTTTAAAATTTTTCAAAACTTGATCTCTTTATACCTGATTCGGCCACAAGCCCACAATATTCCTATACGTAAATGGAATCTCTGATTTCTTCTCGAAATATAGGTAAAAGATTCCTTTTGTTGCTCTTATATTATGAAGTGTACATTTATTATCTACCAAAAATAATAAAAATAATAAAATATTCCTAAAAAATAATATAATAAATAGAAGACCTTCAGATTGTTGCAAGGAAGACACGTTTATAAGAACTTGGTGAGACACTTGTTTTCATTTTCAAACAGATGACCAGTCTCTCTCTCTCTCTCTCTCTCTCTCTTTCTCTCTGAGAACAGATAACTAGTTTTTGTTTATACTGGTTAGGACTAGGGAAAGTCAGTTCGCACATCCAGCACCATACGAAGAACCTACCTAAGTGCCACTGCGATGCAATTACTTTCCTTTGTTTTCTCTTTATTTATTTTTGAATTATTCACGTGCAAGCTATTAAATTTTAAGTCATTTTCAATTTTTTATTTTTTTTACTTAAATGAATTTTGAGTTAGTCTTGTTTAAAAAAAAAAAAAAAGAAAAGAGGATGGTTTGATCTTTTTCCATTTGTTTTTAACACAAATCTTAAAAAAAGTAGATTAATTCATCTTTTTAACTGTTTTTCTTGATGAACGCAATTCACAAACATATTAATGGAAATAAGTTTAGAAACTTCTCCATAAATGTCATCAATCAATTATCAACGGTTGGAAATAAGACAACTTACCCAAGGTCAATGGTATAATTGAATTATAGTACCGTCATTTGTTAAAAATAAATCACATCAAATCGTATAAAAATCAAAAAATATAAATACATAAGATAAAACATTATGGCAATTTCTTTTTTTGAAATTGGGACATAAGATTTAAAACTCTATATTTTTTTGTTAAAGTTATATGTAATATTATCACTATGCTATATATGTAATTACGACAAAATTTCTAACTAAAATATATGAAGAAAAAAAAAACCCCCTTATTTTACATATAAATAATCTTAAAAATTATGACATGATACTAGTTTACTATAAGTAAATTATTCATTGAGTCCAAATTTACTATTTCATTTTTCTGTTTCAATGATGGTTCCCTTAATAGTAATTTGATAAATTTATCAATTTATTTAAGAATATTTAATATTTAACTTTTTTATATAGCTAAATTTTTGAGGGGATGCTTGGTCCTCTAGTTTGGATTTTTGTCTTTTTTTTTTTTTTAAGTCAACATTAGTTTTACTATTCATACAGTTTTGTAACTTAAACTATAAAAATTCATAACTTTGCATATAGTCCAAATAAGATGATTTTTTTAAAAAAATTACATAGAATTTCGAAACGAACAGAACAAACTCCAAATTGAAAATTTTTTTTTTCCGAATATATTTTAAGTTTTTTCATTTTTTAACTCTAACAATTTAAACGTCTTAACAAATACACAGTTCAATTCAAATCCAAATGCTACAATCTAAATCTTAGCACCAAATACATTCTAAATTCATATTATATGAAATAATATTTTTAAGTGTCATCCCATGATACAGAAAATTAGGATAAGAGATCTTGATTCCCTAGTAAACTTCTTAATTCCTCTCCTAACGCTACACAATATTTCTTTCTTTTTTTGTTTTTGGTTTTTTTTTTCCTATCGTGTTTTTTCGGTAAGAGAACAGTTGACTGACGGTGCTCAAGAAACCCAAAAGAAAGATGAAAGCCCACCTCATGAACCATCCCCACCACCACCACCACCACCACTAGCGCCGCCACATTCGTCCTCTCTCTCTCTCTCTCCCCCCCAATCTCAAAACACACTCTCTCTCTCTCTACATATCTGTTTCTCTCTCTAGACTCTCGAATGTCGTCGTCTCCTGAACCCACCACCACCGGCAAGAAGGCCCAGCCGATCCCCTGGACCCACGAGGAGACGGTCCACCTGATCGAGGCGTACCAGCAGAAATGGTACTCCCTCAACCGCGGCCAGCTCAAGTCACCCCAATGGGAGGAGGTCGCCGTCACCGTCGCCGCCCGCTGTGGCTACGACTTCTCCCACCCCTCCAAGTCCGCCCTCCAATGCCGCCACAAGATGGAGAAGCTCCGCCAGCGTTTCCACCGCCTCCGCCTCTCCGACCCTCTCTCCTCCTCCTCCGCCGCCCACTCCTCCCCCTCCTGGCCCTACTTCGACCTCATGGATCGCCTCCTCCGCGGCCCCTTCCCCCTCTCTGTCTGCCCCCTCGACTACCATGACGGCGATCGGGAACACAATTCCGATAACGACGACCCCGCCGATGACGATGAAGAAAACGATAATGGAGATGACGACGAAGAAAACGAGAGCTGTTTCACCAAGTCCCGGAGTATCAATTACATTCTCCGGAAACCGACGATCGTGAACCGGTTCGCCGTCGCCAAAGAGAAATTGGGGATCGGAAGGAAATGCGCGGACGACGGAGCTTCTAGGGCTTTCTGGGAGGAGCCGGCGGCGAAGAGGCCGAGGAACGACGGCGGTCGTGAGGCGGTGCTGGGACTGGCGAGGGAGATTAGAGCATTCTCGGAGAGGATAGTGGGGGTGGAGAGTATGAAGATGGAGATGATGAAGGTGACTGAGAAATGGAGGATCGAGATGGAGAGCAAACGGCTCGAGATGATCCTCCGATCGCAGCACAAGATTGTGGACTCTATTGCTAAGGCTTTTGGGTCGTCGTCGCCTAATCGGTTGAACGTCGCTAAAGAAGAGATTTGAACAAGCCAAAGGTTCAATTTTTAACTTTTTTTTTTTTTTTGCTCATATTTTTTACTATGTTGAATTGGGTAGTGGTGATAGTTTTTTCTTAGGTTGGAGTTCATATATATATATATATATGTAGTAGTCCAAAGTTGAACTGAGAATTTTTTCACGATCTTAGAAGGATTATTAGCTCTTTTTAACATTTGTTTTGTAATTGGGCAGTTCTTGTTAGGAACTTTTTATGTTATTGGAATTTGGATTTTGTCCTTGTTGACAAGAAGTGAAATAGAATGTTTGATTGGCACTGCCATTATCTCTTCACGTAGTTTTAGCCAGCGATATAGTCCTTGATGAAGTCCATGTACGTGATCCTCTATTTTAATGAATTTTGGTAATGCAAGTCCATTTGAATCATAGGTATGAAAACATGGGCGGAGTCACCATGACCGAGTGGGGTCTTCCGCCCCAAGTGATCTTTATTTTCTTCTCCTTTATTTTATTTTATTTTTTTTAATTTTACATCTATAAATTTTATGTTTTTCTAATTTTGTTCCAACTAAAAATTGATTATACTTGTATAGACTCTTTAAAAACTTTCTCGTATAACGTACATCCCCACTCAAACAATAATTGGTTGCGCCACTGTTTGAAAGGTAAATTTGAATGGTGAGCTAAAACACTATTAAAATAGCTTTTTAAATAGTGACATCTTGATTCTTGACAGTGATCCAAACGGTCACTTATTTTATAAGCATAACAGGGATTACCCATCTTGAGCCTGGGCATATTAATGAGTAAATCTTCAATGTTTGCTTAATTTTCGATTCTTGTCCAGTTTCTTCTCAACGGCCACTATGAATTGTCAGTTCAAAAGATAGGTTAGAGACGTATATTACGTATTTTCTTTCTTTTAACCGAGGGACGTCCCTCATTAGACGTGAAGCGAGCTTGGTAGCAGGCAATGATTTTTTAAGATTATATTGGAGACAGAATAAAAATCATCAACCGAGGGAAATTTGTGAAAAAAATAATTTGCGTAGAGTACAAACACAAACCATATCGGATTAAATAAAAAAGTAATCTACAAGTTAAACGAGAAACATGCTTTTACAGACTTGGCTCAGATTATCCATAAGAACGTTAACTGCTATTTAGATGATATGCACTTTCGTGTGATAAACTAGAATGGCAAATGCAAATTGGTAAGCCGGAAACTGTAACCAAAACCACTGCTGCTTGGTATCAATCATCGATGCAAATCAAGAAACAAAAACGGCTTAAAATGAAAAATTTAGTAAGCGAAAGCATGACCGACATGAATATCAACTAACAGAGAGAAACTAGGCAGCCAACAAAAAAAATTAAGACCAGCAGATGATGATTCCGCTATCAGGGCATTTTGCATTGACGCAAGAGATAAATTCATTACAGATTACAAATGATTCCACAGACGCCCCCATGGCATTGAGAGATTGAGGATTGTTCTAACAGCATTAACCAGTGTATACACCAGAACCCGATATTCACAAAATTTGCAAAAGGCTTTTGCCCCATAAAAATGATTGATTTGCTACCCTAACATGAAAGGGAATGATACATGCTCTAATCTACCCTGAGGAGGGGGGGAAAAAAAGAGAGATGCTCCCTCACCGGCCACAGCAGATGGTTAGAGAGACCGGGAAAAGGGAATAAGAGAAGGTAGAAAAACGAAGAGGAGATGAGACCCTGTACACATACCTCTATATTAGTCTCTATCTACCCGAGCTCTAGAGGAGTGGTAATTTACACATGATTTCCAAAAATCAAAAACAAAATGTCTTGCCAATATAGCTTTGGTAGTCCCAGTTAAGTTTAAACAAAACCTGAAAATAATAATCAGCATCTCGATCTATCAATGCCCTTGTCGAATAACCAGCTTCGTCTGCATACAACCACACACACCAATCAGCTTTTTCAGTTGAACCAAAAAAGGAAGCAGTTAAAAAGATGTGCAATGTGGGATCCATCTAATATTTCACCAGATATAGAGTAAACACATTCGCCACAACTTAAAGTCGTATACAATTGATTGTACCAGGAAAAATGCATGAAAAAAATACTACAAGAATTTAAAGAAAATATTGGAAGAATTCATTCGAGGATGAAAAGCAATGAAGGCCCCCAAATCGGAGTTTTGAGGATATGGTGTTTCTATGAGATCAGGAAATTCGGTGAAATTCAAGTGCTTGTAGTGCTATACCATGTTATAAGCTTTATTTTTTCCTATGTTTTTTAATTCTTACAGTCCGTGTAATACTATGTCATGTCTGTATGCATGAGTTTAGTCTTGTGAAGAGAATATTGGAGAGATGCACACTACCTGTACACTGCTGTTACAAGGGCAAACAGGCCCAACCTAGACAGGACCGGTTGGTCTCGGAACAGCTCCATTCGATGGTTGCTTCATTCTGGTTTAGAATTAGCAGGCCTCAAATACAAACTTCCCTGCCCTGCTTGCAGATGCTGTATTTGCTGCTGAGGCTGCTGTTGCAAGGGCAGTTGATTTTGCGGTGACTTTTGTTCTGGCTGTTGTTCTTGTTGCATAAACTGTTGGGATGAAAGTGGCAATGTTGGAGATTGTTGTATTGGTTGCAATGGCGTCTGTTGTTGTGACTGCTGCCACTGAGCCCCAACGTTATGTCCATGAGAGGGCAAGCTACCAGATAACTGTCTTGGACCTAACCCTTGACTACTAGGAGGTGTTGGCTCAGTTCCAGATGAATTCGTAAGAGAGGGGCTCCCAACAGAACCAGCTTGAATGGCTGAATTTGGAATATTAGAATCATATACAGCAGGTTCTGATGATTTCCATTGAGGTGCTGCAATGGCAGAAGATACGGGCACTACAACAGCTGAATCCATCGAGGACTGAGATATTGCCACGCCTGCACCGACCTGAGAAGTATTATTTGCAGGCTGCTGCTCAGCTTGAACTAGATCATTCTGGGACTTGTTTGGCATCTCAGAATTCACTTGACGATTTTGTTGAATCATTCTCTGAGCACCTGGCTGAGTTTGATTGACTTGCTTTTGATGTAGTTGTGACTGTGGCTGCAGTTGCTGGTGATTGGAACCCATAACAGCAGGGGGAACAGCTTGATGTGATGATGATTTTATATGACCCGAAGAAACTGGTGGAACTTGGCCTTGAGTGCTATTCTCTGAATGAGAAGGCATTTGCTGGAGTTGCTTTGTTGAAGGGGGAGCTGAGCTAGAAAGTAGCTTTGGCTGCAGATGCGAATGGTTTGAAGATTGAGGAACCATCGACTTTGGTGGTTGCATTGAATTGAGGCCAGACCCAGAATATACACCCTGTCCTTGCATCAACTGCATAATTTGCTCTCCTTTCTCCAGCGGCTGGCTTCCCGGGGGCATGGAAAGGCCATTCAAATGAGAAGGGTCCACAGAAAGGTTCTGAACCATCCCTCTTCCTACCCCCTTCAAAAGTTTAGCTTGCTGCTGAGACTGCACATGTTGCCGTTGCTGAGGATGGTGCCTACCAGTTTGCTGAAGATGCTGCTGCTGTGGTTGACGCGGCCGTTGCTTTCCCATCTGATTGGTCAACCCAGCAGCACCGGGATTCCTGTTGATCCCATGAGGCAGGTGATGTTTCTGCTGATGTTGTGCTGATAACGGAGCCATCGGTGAAGATGGTGTTAGAGGGGACAGCGATACAGGTTGAGATGAAGTTTGTGATTGAATCTGGGAACTGTTTTGGAGATTTGATGAAACAGGAAGGTGAGTCTGTGGCTGGACATGGGACATTAGAGCACTAGATGCAGCAAACTGTTGCTGCTGCTGTTGTTGCTGCTGTTGCTGCTGCTGCTGCTGTTGCTGCAGAAACCGCTGCTGCTGCAGCTGCCTTTCTTTAGCAAGACGAATTGCATAGGCTTGCTGCTGTGAACCCGTAGAATGACTGGGGCCTTGAAGATGAGGTTGACGAGGGCTGCTAAGTCCATGGGACTGTTGCGAGGAGACCTGATGTTGCTGCTGGGAATGGGCGGGATATGACGGAACTGATGGGGGAGTTGTCTGGTTGGGAAAAGCAGCGGTCAAACCATTGAAGGGAGGAATCCCTTGGCTGTTCCCTTGTGCTGCCTGCATTTGAAGCTCTGGCATCATCATTTGCCTCTGATGCTCTGCATTATGTCCAGGCTGTGACAAAACATAATCTCGTCATATAAGGTGCTAAGACCAGAAATTAACATTCCAATTAGTAGACATGGAAACAGTGACATGCAGCAAATGCTTATGCACAGGACTTATTTTTGCTTCTTTAATACAAAGCAAACATGTAAGAACTAATATAACTTGCTCTTCCTCGTATCTCTGCCAATTTTATTAATTAAAAACTGAGCAAGTTGTAATAAATAAATCATCCTTTCCTCTTATCAATAGAAGCAACCATAGTCTAGAATAATGTAAGAAAGCAACTCACTCTCATCATATGCAATGCCTCACGAGGTCTTATCATCGAGTTTCCTGGACCAGAACTACCTCCAGCATGCATCGTTACAGGGCTCGGCATCCCTACCATGCTAGATGAAAGCATACTCCCAGAACTCAGCATAGATGATGAAGTCATTCCCTGGTACCCTGGCCTTGAGATTGGCACGCTCCTGTTAATCCCACCCATGAGGCCCATACCATTTCCACCGGATAGCATACGAACTCCACGGTCAGTTCCAGAAAGAGCACCAGGAACAGGCATGCCGGACTGCTGAATATTTCTACCAGATAACAAGTGATTATATTGTTGCATTCTTTGCTGTTCTTCTACGGGTAAAGATGATGCCCTTGGAACACCGTACCGACCATCCCTGAAAATGTTTTTTAGGGATATAAAAAACCCAAAAAAAAAAAAAAAAAGAAGAAGAAGAAGAAGAAGAAGATGCTAAAATGCAGGCGCTCTTGACAATCACAAGCAACGCATAGTATGTTACCTAGCAGTGCCATTAAGTCCGCCAGAAGATGATGACAAGTTATTGCCCAAAACCACACCAGCAGATCCCTGTAGGGGGGAATTTGCTGCCGAAGAAGTAAGTAATGATGCAACAGCACCCTGGCTTGGTATTGCTAAACCACTTGCATGAGAAACTTGACATCCCTGGGAGAGGGCGTCCTGGTTTGATGGAGTTGTATCACAGAGATCAAGAGGCCTTAATGCAATGACAGCAGAGAGCATAGCAGATGTTATTCCACAGCACAAGCAATTAAAAATAGGAACCGGCAACATGAAAAAACAGGTAAATCTCCTGAATGAAAACAAAGATTTAAAAATAATGGATGGTATCATAATCTTGCACAAAGTAAAAAGGAACTTACGTTAGAACACCTCCATTTAGATTATTTGGGCAGACTTGGGAAAGAGCAATAACATGAGAATTGTGGACCTGTACTATTTGTTTCAAATCCTGGTTTTCATTCTTCAGAATTCATAAGGCGAGAAGATCAGGAAGGAAATCAGAAGTAGAAAAGAACATCAAGGAAAGGCTTGTTATATAAAATTATGTCCTACAAGAACTCATAAATGAGTATCACAAAGCTAATGCATCAAATTGAAAACAGAGATAAATATTTAAATGCTCTTATTCACCTGAGTCCTGAGATAATGCTGCTTCTGCCCAATCTTAATGATTTTCTCAAAATGAGCCTTGAGAGTATCCTCCTCCATTGGCTCTTGCAAACGTTGAAATAACTGCCTGGCACTGCCCTGCTTCAACAAAAACACCAGCAATGTGACAACATGACCATGACAGTTCTCACACGAATGCATGCCTCAAGCACAGCATAATGTCAAATCTTGCCTTTGGAATGCCTGGTAACGTAGATGGATAAGGCTGAGATGACCCTGAATCATCAGCACTATCAGCCCCATCTCCAGCACCCTTGTCCATTAAAATTTTGTGGCGCTCCTTGCATTCTTTAGGCATGCGAAATATACACTGTATAACTTGAATAAGTTAAAAAACAATCGTGGACAAGAAACCACCAATGGAAACTTACAAAGAGCAGAGTAAACCAAGGAGTTGCCAAAAAAAAAAAGAAGAAGAAACAGAAAAAAGAAAAACAAAAAAAAACAAATTCCCCAAACCAGAAAAGACTTTTTTTTTTTTTTTTTTTTACAAATGAAGGCAGGACATTGATCTTACTTTGAAATGCAGGGTACTGTTGATAGCATCGCTTATGAGCTCCCAATTTGGACCCATGTCATGTACAAGGACAACTAGTGCCTACAGTAGTAGAAACAGTATTACTCTTTGTACTCAGAAGCAATTCTAGTATAATCAACAACGAATGACAAAATAAAGAAATGAATAAAGAGACATACCTGGTCTTCGAATAGTGACCAAGGACTTCCGGCACCTGGCTGCCCAGCAGACATCTGCAAGAAGGTTAAATGCTCAAATGCAACAAATAACTATCAATACAAGACAAGGTATACACACACACACACACTGAACACCCATAGAAGCAGGCATATAACGACAAACAAATTCCTACAGAATTGTCAAAAAGGACAACCACCAAAAAAAAGTACCTTCAGCGACTTAGCTTTTCGACCTCTATCTCGACCACCAATCAATTTTATAAATTTACTAGAGTTAGAAATGTTATTTTGGGAAGCCACCGGAGAAGGAACAGAACCAGTCATTGAAGTTATGTTGTCGAAAGTATTCTCCAGTGCTTGTTTTGATATCTTTGGCTTCTTCGCACTGTGTTGTGCATATAAACCTACAGAAGAAAAGGTTCAAAGACGGATAAAGGAAAAAAAAAAAAATGCCAGGTATTTTCTGAACCGACCAAAACAAATACCAAAAAGAAAAAGACTTACCACTTGTTCCATTAGATTCAAAATGATGATTTTCCTGTCTCTTTTTAGAATGATCCCTCTGCATAACAAAAGGCACCGTGGATTACTACTATAGAAAGTTCACAGCACTCAAAAGTCAAAACTATTTACAAGAGTGTAGGTTAGGCTGAAAATTAGCATTGCTCAAGCTAGTTTTGCTAAAATTATTTGCTTAACAATGCTGTTTCTAAATTATAGTCTGAAATCAAACTGGATTGAATAATTAAATTAAACAATTCCAATAGAAATAACATAAAGCAACTTCATTAACTACCTGATCATTAACTGCAGTAGAATCCAGATGCCATCCCTGGTCATACGTGGAGCCCTGCATCGTAACATAAGAAACTTAACCAGAGAAAAGAAGAACAAACAAACAGAAATTCATTTATTAGCGTGTGCAGATGTTGACATCTGAGTTTTACGTACCAGATGTTTTGCCTTCTTCTTCTTTTTAGGTTTCATTGATGTTTCTGCACAGTCATACGTTAGCTGCTTATCAAAATCCCCAACAGACTCAACTTCCATACTTTTTTGGAACTGAGATCCGCCATGTAAAGTACTCTGGTCATCCTGAAAAGAATTAGTATCTCCACTTGAAGCATCTGTCTTCATCTGAACCTGTACATTTGCAGGAGGTGTGGCACTAAAAGGACCAACAACCCTCTGCCTTGAAGCAGTGCGCATGCGTTTTGTTGGAATTGAACCAACATTGAGACTAGCAGGCCTTTTCCCCATCAAGATACACTGTTGAGTAGCAGAGTTGCATTGTCCGTAAGCCAACTCAAGTCCAGCTTCAAATGACCTTGTGTAGGAAACTGGGTTCTTCCGTTTCTTCTGGTTAGATATTGATGACTTGTTACCTTCAAGGGCTCCATGTAAATAATATGTACTTGTTTCTCCTTCGTCTTCTGCATAAGTATTCTCTTGATAGACGTATTCTGCAACCCAATATCACCAAGTTTTTACCTTCAACGGACAGAATAGGCATAAAATGAGTCAGCAAAATCCTTTTCAGACCCTTGGTCATACCTGCTACGGCATCATACATAGACGTCTCGACCTCCTCTTGCATGCTACTTCCAGTTTTCTGAAAATTTTTCAATTGGATGGTTAAATGTTCGAACCCAACAAAATTCAAAAAACAAACCAAATAGTTACTGAAGCAATAACGTTATTAAAAGATATGTACAAATACAATGACGTATAACTACCTAATAGAAAACACGAATTACATTCCTAGAATGAGGGATTCCAGAATACACTTACTCTGGTGAATTCTTTTTTTTCCCCCCCTTTTAAGCTAGAAACAGAATCAAAAAGAAAAGCACACAGAGGGGCATGTATATACCTCAATCTGCATGAGATGAGCTTCAATAGATTTTCTGTAAGTTTCCACTGCACCCAAAGGAACGGTATAGAACAGATTCTCCTGCCAAACCAGTACAAAATGCATAATAATACATCTATAGATTGCTATGATTATACATGCAACAAAAAATTAAACCATGTGATATGCAAGTCGTCTCTTTAAGCACAAGTCATGAGAATCTCAAACTTAAAAGCGTCCACAACAGGTATGTTCGACTTTGTATTTGTCTGAGAGTATTTGTACAAGAGAGTGACAGAAGGAATGGTTGGTTTGGAAGAAGTGTGAGATAAGTGGCTCATTTCGGAACTAGTAATGTTTTAAAAGGAACCATAGGCAAAGTTAGCATACTTCTGTTAAATGATCCTCCCAGGACATATCCTGAATGCCCAAATCGGAGATCCTATCAGGTGTTGTCGGTGCTTCTGCCTTGACTGCAATACCAAGAGAGCTGCTATATTTTAAGAATCTCACTGCATAACCCTGCACAGCAAGTGCAACATCCTTTCCGGGACATTGAGTTGGATCCTGCAGATGGCCAGGATATATATCAGAAACAAATAGCATTAAAATTCTAAAACATTCAACATCCTGAACAAGGTAGGTTTCTACCAGAATGAAGAATAAATTGACTAAAGCAGCAACCATTAAAACAAATCAAGAAAAATACCAGCACCATGTTAGATTCGCCATTCTTGGCTTTAGAAAGTTCTTTTGATGCCTTTCCAACCAAATCAGGCTTGAAATTTTCTGGAGAAACGCCGGTGTCACCGCAGGTTAAAGTCAACTCAGCTGAGTGCCAAAACTGCATAACAGCCTTTGCCAACTTATGAGCAACTTCTTTCACTTTGGAGCGCTGATGCTGTTCTTCAAATCTCAACCGAGAAGTAAAAGCAATCCAATGACAAATCTGGGCAGCAGCTGTTATCTTCCAAAGACGCTCCTATAAAAAAACATAGAAAGAAAATTATATAAGATACATAAAGATAAGAGATAGTGAATGGTTATTAACAATTTTCAAGATAAATTCATACAGAAAATTATCCAACCGGTGCAGACAAGGACAAAGTAATATTTTGATTGGGGAAAAAATCCTGTAATATGACATATCCACAATGTCAGACCTGTGCAAAATCATTTGCCAGCCATGCCATTTCCTCAAGGACGAAATCCCATTGGGATTTCCTACGATTCTCCGGAGGCATAGAACGAACAGATAATTCAGCAATCCTCTTATGCTTTGCCTATGTATCACATTTTGTCATCAGTTTAGATTTCAATGGCAAAAACTAACAAGTTTTTCCAAATTGAAATTTTGAGCACAAAGTAAAAGAGAATATAGAACCTCTACGATTCGAGCCTCTTCCAAAATAGAATCTTCATGTGCTTTGTCTGCAACTTTCAAGCTATTAACAGAAATTGTCTGAGGATCAGGGGCCACAGTAGACTGCATCTCTGGCAAAGTAGTGTCAGGAAGTTCCTGCATGGAGACATCTACCGGGTCCTGGCATCTTCCTGCAGAATTCTCCTTACCCATGCTGGAATTATTGTTTGATGGATCATCTGCTTTTCCATCACTTTCTGATAACACATGGTCACTTTGTTGAACTCCCTCACTGTTTGAAAGAATTTTACCTTCACTTTGCAATTCAGATACACCTTCTTGCATATCTTTATCGATTTTGACTGCACGAAAACTTTCAGAATGATTTTGACAAACAGAAGTGGGGTCATCATTAATGGCAGCACCTTCATTAACAGCTTCTGTTTCATCCTTGGCCTTTACTGGTTCAGCAGTGGCCGTATCAGGTAGATCTTCAACATCTGATGTTTTCCCCATAGACGTTCCATTAGAATCAATGTTCTTTGCATTAGTACAAATATCACTATCCTTATGTACATCAAATCCTAGACTATTTTGGGTAGTGCAGAAAGACTCAGAATCTAAACCTTTAGTTCCTACAGCTGCATTTCCATTTTGAACTTCATTTACTAAATTTTTGTTCTCTTTATCACTAAATCCATTCAGCTGAGAAGAAGTGGTTTCCTTTTCAGTATTTGGTGTAGGTCCACAAGGCAGACTCTCCAAACCTGATGAATCCAGCTGTTCCTTTTCTCCAACATCAGATTCCTTACAAACCGTAGCGGTAGGAGTTTGCTGAACGTTAACCTGAGATGGTTGAGTGTTTTGGCTCTCAAGTGACTTTTTGGGAGCCATAACATCCAATTTACTTTCTTGCAAGCTAGCTTTTATTGGTCCAGTTGTTCTGTCTGGAACCCGTGCACCATCCAATTCTCTATCCAATTGATTATCAGAAGCAACAACCTTAGGAGTTATATCACCATTTGAACTTGCAGACTTTAGGTTAGCGTTTGATGCCATGTTCTGGTCCTTTTGATTATTCTTTTCACATATATGCGCCTTAGCATCCCTCGCACCTCCACGAACAGGTAAAGTAGATCCCTGACCACTCCGATTCTGCCCCATATCGATCACATTGGATCGAGCACCCTCACGATTTGATCTGGACCTATTGCGTCGAGCATATGGACGGACAACCGCCGAATCTTCTGATTCCTTAGCATTTTGAGTCCCATCAATTTGGGAAGATTGTTCTGATGGAGCAATATTACTCCTCCGGCTAGGTTGTAAAGAACTCCTTTCTCCTCCAGGCAAATCATGGTCACCATCAAAAAGTAAGAGATTATCAGCGGTATTAGGTTCACAAACTGTAGGAGCCCCTGGCCTACCACTACTATCTACAGAATCCCCATGTGGTGAGGCAGTCAATGCAAAACTGCCTTTTGCTTCACTGGAAAGAAGAACAAAATAGGAAGCAAAAAAATAGAAGTGAACTTTAGTGAGCACAAAAATAAATTATAATAGCTCAAAAATGCTTTATTAACATAAAAACAGAAGTATACCTGGTCACAAATTGTTCTGGATTTTGATCAGTGAGTGAAGTAGATTGGACACTAACAGAAGATGCATTCCCAAATTTAAAGTCCAAAGGATTGCCACCCTGAATGAATAAGCACTTGAGTAACCATCGATTGCATTTAACAATTAAAAGTTGAATAAAAACAACTGCTGTGTAATCAAATCATCATACTTTTTCAAGAAATTCTAGTTCCCTTCTTCTTTCCTCACGCACATCATACTCCTGCCTGTTATAACATGGCTCATCATATTGTTTGATGCAAAACACGAAAACTGTAAATCAGACAAAGTAAATGCAAGAGTGAACACAGACCTAAGCTCCGCTTGAGCCTTCTCAATCGCTGCTCGACGAGGAGAAGTTTTCAAACCAATACCAACTCCCCCGTCAACAACTCCTCCCATGGAATCAACTTCAGCATTTACTAGGAGAGCAGATCCTGAGCTACATCCATGCATTACTATCCTAGTGCCAACTATCTTTCCCTTCCATCTAATTGAAAGATCTACAAAATTTCCAAAAGCAGACGTCTCAGACAACTCATAGTATAATGCAGAATCAACACATAAATTAAAAATGTCACTGATAAGGAGGGGAAAAAGTTATCACACAATACTTATTAACAAGAAAAATGGTAATGCATTTCAAGTGCCACGGGAATTAATCTCTACATCCGACATGGTATATCAAAGCGAATATCAAGTTTATTTTGTTCTCCAACAATATTTCAATTTTCTTTACAATAGTGAAATAAATAGAGAAATAAAGATAGAGAGTTTAATCTGATAAGAAGTACTCAAAGTCTAAATGGATCACAGAAATTTAAAAAAATTAATGATAATAATAATAACAATAATAATTAAACTAATGATATAATAGTTGAATCAAAATAGAAAACAAGACATCGGGCGGCATGTCGTTTAAAAATCACCATCCCTGCACCATTGTATCACAGAAATAATGCCGCCTACATTTGTGCATAGACCCAACTATATTTTACATAAACATACATAAATACAATCATGTTAGAAGGTTTGTAAGAGAGGAGAAGGAACCTTCAATGAAAAAAATCAAAAAGGCGAAGAAGAAGAAGAAAAACCATTTCCTTATCTTTCCCTCGTTGTAAGATACAACTTATCGGCCTTTAATCGAAAATCCCCGATAATATCTAGTGAGTCTTAGCACCAAGACTCTTCAGCATATAAAGAGCCAAAAGACTTATCGATTCTGAACCTCAGGAAACAACACCACACTAAAAGCAGTGTCCCAGTTCCACCCCATGTATTACCACTACGGAGATATAGCCAGTTCAGTAGATTGAAAAGGAAAATATGAAAAATAAATGCGTTGATTGTAAAAAGTAGAAATTCAAATATAAATGAAGATAAGCATTAGTCAAGATCTTCCATAAAGAAGAAAGAAATGAAGACAGTAAACAGTCCCTCTATGTCAAGACTATGTTCATAGACGATAAATTTGTGCAACAGAGTTGCCGCCAATTCAATCCCTTCGAATTCCGACATTAGCTTACTAAAACGAATAGCTAGAACTCTCAGAAACGCCATAATACAGTTTCCTAAACACCTTACCAGATTCATCCACAAGTTGATAACAAATTATGGAATTCAATCGCGTTTCTAAGCACCAATCCCATGCAAAACACGACCAAATCGCATTTCCAACTCACAATGCACGACACGAGACGAGAAGAGCAACCAATTCAAACAAATTCCCCAACGAAGCAAGCCCTAATCCCGTTCAGCCCCAAAGAATTGGGGCAAAGTTCAGAAATTCTAGGGTTTTCCAATAGCTGCGCGGAAACGAGTGAGTCACCTGAAATTGAAAGCGGAGTTGCGAAATTCGAAGCTAGGGCACGACGGTGGGGCCAGGAGAGGCTTCAATTGCAGGCAGTTTCACTCTCCTAGGGTTTAGAAAGAAGGGAAGGGGCTCAATAATGGAAAACGCCGGAACTAGCCCTACCAGACAAGACGTCCCTGAAAATGTCAGCCATGGAAGCGTTGGCGAGTCTCGCTCCGAAGCCCTCAGAGCATGAGTTTGAACGTCTTGGCTCGAATTTTTCGTTGCTAGGTTTCGGTTTTTTTTTTTTTTTTTTTTTTGGTTTTTTTTTTTTCTTGGGATTTTTCGTTGTTCGTGAAGTTGGGGAAGGGATGGGAAGGAAGGGGGAGGAACTATGCGACCTCTGCGAGAAGTGGGCTGGGCATGGGGAAGAAGACGCAGAAGAGGGCTTTGAGAAATTGGGCGTCCATTTTGGGCTTTTTATTTGAAAAAAAAAAAATTTAACAAAAACTCATAAATAGATATTTAAATAATTTTATTTTCTCAGTGTTATAATTTTTTCAGTTTGCTTCTTCTGTTTGGGGTCGAGCTGACGAGGAAGATGAAAACACCCACCCCCGCATGAAATTGTAACTACTTTTTTTTTTCTCAAAATCATATTATATATTATTTTCTTTCGAGAATAAATAAACATGGATTAGAAATTTCAAAATATTATATAATTCGAGTGCAGACATTGTATAGCAAGCCAAGCCACGTAAAAATTTCGGGGATTAAAAGTAATTTTCTTTGGAATGGTAGAGACGTAATTTTGCAACATGTTCTGCTTAACTCTGTTGACAAGGAAAAATACATTTCAAAGCATGAAAACAATACAATCATCAGTGTGTGTAGCCTTTTATAATAGAAAGACAATCGGTTTTATCTGTAAATTTGAATAAAACACACAATAAGAGATAATGTGTATCAAACTCCAAAAATGAAATACTCTTATAAAGAATCTACCAAATATCTAGTGCACATGTAGCTTTTTAACAAATTCTTTATGATTGTTGGAAACATTTGATGAACCAGTGAGGAGAAACTCAAGTACCAAGATCATATAAAAAACTGCAAAGAAACAATATTGTGGACAAAAAATGAAACCAAACACTAAACAAATAAGATTAAATCTTGAATAAATCGGGATAAGGACCACCATTTTTACAATCGAAAAAATAACAAAACACAAAATACCAAAGAAATAGGATTCCCTCTGCACTATCGAAACATGTATATTTGACGGGGACAGAGACCGAATTGTACATCACTAGATAACTCACCTCCTTCGATATAGATCAAAATCACTAAAGGGTAAAGCCGAGACAATGATTGATGTGTCAAAAATGTCCTACATCTGACGGCGACCTCACCATGTTGTTAACTCCAATCCAATATCCCTCCTCTTCCGCTTGAGTTGGTGCGCCAAACCTCTGATTCATAACGCTTTTCTCTACCACTTACTTTCCCTTTTTGTGTAATAAGCTTCGATCACGTTTGGTCTGTCTTTAAATTTAAGTGCTTTATAAATGATATATTTTACTTTAAAATTAGATGAATATGTTAAGTAATGGAATAATTCGTCTTATGGCATGCATAAAATACTTAATGCGAAATGAACATTTATTAACCAATGGGTTTCATCACAATTTTATGTTGTTTAAATATGGTATGATCAATATTTAACCACATACATTATCGAAAGGTGTCCCTTATGGATCATGATGCGGAGTTTGAGCTGCGGGGTGAAGGAGAGATGGCTATGTCTATCCCATCCCTTCAAAAGTTCAGTCTTTGGTAGTAGGTGCGATATTGAAGGAGTTCAGGGCTAAGGGCCGGAAGCAAAGGCGGAGACAGTAGAATAGGCGGCATAAATTCGGGTTTTAGAACTTTTCTTTTCAAGTTAGTGCTTATTCGCAAGACAAGAAAGAAGAATTTCTCTAAAATCATCCCATTGAACTCAGCAGCAATCTTGTTTTCCTCATGGATCGAATAGTCAAAGCGAGTGTCTCCATGTCGTTTTCGTGTTCTTTCTTTCATGTGCAAGGAAGTGGTAACATAGAATAAGGTTGTGTTTTTCGTATTTGAGATTCGTGTTCTTTCATTTGCAAGGATGATAAAGATCTATAGGGGTGGACCGGTGTAAAACCGCCAAACCGAAGGGTAAGTGCTGGCTAGCTGAGTGAGGTTGTTCGCGCAGGTACGATATCTAGTAAAGCCGGTTCATTATCTTTCTCGAAAAAGAAGGATTAAGTTAGTGTTCAGTGAGCTCGAGATTGGCTTGGTGTTCAGTGTGATTGTTCTTGCTAAACTCCAATGCATGGCATTGGGGCGGTTTTTCACTTTATTGTTCGGACAACTTGGGTGGAAGGCTCATTAGTAGAAATCCTCAAAATTATAAAACAAATTAGCTAGTTTGAAATTGAAAATATCATATGTAAGTGTCGAATCATATAACCTTAAAAATGAAAACGAAAATGAAAAAAACTATTCTTATCTTTTTTTTGTTTTGATTTTCATTTTTAAAACATTTATTAAACAAACCCTATCTAGGAAACATTTCATTTTCGTGCCTCAAAAGACGTGCAAAATCATTTTCCACAACACTTAGAAACAAAACCAAACACCACCTAAACTTTTGATGGTGTGTTTACTATATAATCGGGGTGGTCAGTATTTGGGGGATTATAATTCACATAGAATAGGAATCATATTGAGGTTTTTGAGTTCGCATTAGTTATTTATTTGATTTTAGGATTCGAAATTAGAGTCGTTGCAAATTTTATTAATGCATTTACTCGTGGCTCATTTGGATGAGCTATTAGCTATTATTTTAATAAGTAATTGGCCGAAATAGTCTATCAACTCTTTCAAATGTGACAGTTTGGTTCCTCTTTTTTTTTGTTTTTTGTCGAGATAACCCTAAACACCTATTTTCTTGGCCAATACAATCATTTTCGTCAAACTTCATTAAATTTCTAACGAAATATTGCTGAAATAATCAGTTTTGTAATAAAAAGATTAAAATACCCTCACCCCTTCCCTCTTTCTCTCCCTTTCACCCCATCTCCCTCTTTCCCCCTCTCTCGTCCCCCCGCCCACGGAGTTGCCCCCCCCCCTCCAAACCCATATATGGGTTCGATCACCCCCTCCCCACCGTGCCCACTAAATCGCCCCCCCTCCACCACCGAACCTAGATCTGGGTTCCGCCCCATGTCATGCACGACGAACACCCCCACACCATTGACGAACCCAAGGCCCCCACGCCCCCCGAAGAAGATTCGGACCAGATCCCACCCATCCCCCCATCCCTCCTCGATCTGGGTTTGTTATTGGAGAATGGAGAGAGAGAAAGAGATATGGGTTTGCTATTGGAGAGAGAAAATGATGAATTTTTAATTTTTTTTAAAATTAATTATTATTAAATTACTAAAATATCCTATCAAATTAGACCAAAATACTCATTTTATTAGAAATTTAATAAAAATGACTATAAAAGCTAACATTTAAAGAGTTTATGGTCGTTTCGGCCAAAAAATAAAAAATAAAATAGTGGTTAAACCTTCATCTTTTAAAGAGTTTATGGACTATTTGAGCTAATTACTCTTTATTTTATTTAAATGTAAATAGGCGTTTAGTTAAGCCACTACTAGAGCGAAACTAATTGAATGCTTTTAACTATTTCACAACAATTCGATTCAAATCCAAATCTAAATCCAAATTCTTACTTTTAGAAATCTATATCATACTCATTTTTTCTACATTTACATATTCAAATGTTACCTTTGATAAGGATTATTTAAACACGCATTTGATTTCATTTCAATCTCAAGCCCTCCTCAAAATTCAAGCATGCACATTTTCTCGGACGTAATCTCATGTTAATATCATGATTGGAAGTCCCATTCTAGAGGAGGGCATTAGATTGTCAAATATTGTTCTTCAAAAGTGTATTACATCCACTCATGACAAGTAAACATGTCGTTAATGAATATACATACTTGAATGTATTAAGATAAGACTCTATTCTAGCCTGATTATGGCCAAAATTGCATGTGTTTGCTAAATTGATGACACGTGAACGGTTTCAAATTAAAAAAATTTAATTAAATGGCATAAATTATTTTTTTAGAGATATTTGTAATCATTTTTTCAAGGGTTCTTTATAATAAATGATAGATCAATAATTTTTTTTAGGAATTATTATTTTTTAAATAAATGAGTGCCCATTAATATGGACGTTTAATTAAGAATTATCTGAAGAAATTGCTTTTGCTCAGCGTTTTGATAATTGGCATTTGACTTGCCTTTGTCATCACCAGTGAATTCTGCAATGGGGGCAATTTATGCTTCTTCTTTTCGTTTGAGAATCTCAACCTCTCCGGCAGATGACCCTCGACAACATTGGCAGACAACTGTCACTGCCGAGGAGGAACGAAGTCCATTCGGATTTCGGAGGGACCTCTACATTAGCAACAGTCAAAGTCGTGAATTTATGTTCCTTCGCAAATTTGACAATGTGACACCCGCACTAAAACTCCGTTTGAAGTCACGTTTGGAGATGGTGTTTTAGAAGTCGGATATGATTTGAGTTTTGGAAACGTGCATTTAGTAAAAATGAACTGTTTTGAATAAAAAATTATAAAAACTTGAAATGTATTCGGAAAAAAATCAGTCACATGAATCTTGTTTCGTTTTTTTCGAAATTTAATGTAATTTGAAAACAAAAATTATTTAATTTCGACTTAAAATGATAAAGTTATAGACTTTTAAAATTTGAGTTTTTTTTAAAAAAAAGGTTTAGAAAAATGAATAATAAAATTAGAGAGAAAAAAAAAGTTTGGAAACGTGTTTCTAAATGTGACTCCAAACATCTAGCCTAACTAAATTGAAAAACAACTGGATTCAAACGTAGGCCTGTGGGAATCACAATCGGATTATTAAGCTATTCATACAAGAGAGACACAATTGATGTGAAAATTAAAATTTTTAATTCCTTTCCTTTATTGTTTAGATTGGCAGGCATAATAAATGACCAAAACATTATGTCAAATTAGATTTTGCCCAAAATATCATCCCAACCCATCGATTCTAAATCCTCATCGGTTCTTTGCTCTATATTTCCAACAAAGGTCATAGAATGATAAAAGGGTTGTATACAGTAACTTTGAATCCGATTAGAATTCTTGATTTTCTTTTAGACTTGTTCCTTTTTTAATTTATTTTTGTTGAATTAGAATGTAGTTTAGAAGTTCCCCTAAAATGAGATGTAGTTTAGAAACGAGTATCCAATCTAATCAATGTTGTTTAACATAATAAATTTAATTGAACAATATATTAGATTTTTAATTCTTACATCCAAATTCCAACATAGGAATCTAATTT